>JAUMHB010032473.1:0-21070 GCA_032359685.1 Pittosporum tobira | reverse complement strand
CATCCTTCATGCCTCAAGCAGATATTATTGACAAGAAAAAAAGGAGGGTACGTGATATTTTAACAAATCGTTGGTTTATATATCAATTCACTACTTGTTTTCCATATTCAGGAGCCAACCAATGCAGGCCTTATTTTTTAAATCAACAGCAAAGTGATTCCTTTCCCCAAATTGAAAACATAGTTGAAGGGTCCTTACTGATTTGAGTGCATACATTTGCAATTATATATCTTCATCTTTTAATTTGGGTAGCAATTTTTCACTAAAGGTTATTTCATGTCTCTCGACGGGTTTGAGGTTCAGTTTTTTTGCTCAACAGGAGGGGTTTTTTTTTTTTCCCTTTCTCCTTTGACTTGAAGTTGTTTCATATATACACTAAGTAATCCATTCAATATAAATATGCTTCTGCATTTGATTACACAAAGACGTTAAGGGTGGCCTACCATGGATTAGTTTAAAAAGGAATCAGCTTTTAGTTGGGTATTTGGCTCAATTCTTGAACATGGGGCGCAATTTGTTGGTTTTGTTACAAATGTAGCATCATTCAGATTGGTGGAGTAATTTAATTGGGTTTGTTACTTTTGAAGTTGATTAATGTTGCGTTGGTTAATTTAATTTGCACACTGCTAATTGAATTGAGGAGAAGGATGAGAGATATGACTCCATATTTTGGTGGGTTTGTTTTGCATTTTTTTGTGTGTGGAGGCTTTCTGCCTCGTTTCGCTCTTTTTCGTTTTATTCTTTTTCGTTTTATTCTTTTAAGTTTATATTCTCTTTGTACTTTCAAATAAATTTTGTCTCGTAATGATAATAATGATGACGCGATCGTCCTGTCCATTTATGGGCTGCTTTTGATTCTGTTATGTTTACTTCGGATATATTCGAAAATTCGTTGTACAAATCATAATTCCCACATAATACTATTTTGATATTATCGTGAATATTTTTATGATATTGTTGTGTATATTATCATGAATATTATCGTAATATTGTCATGAAATTGTTATAGATATTATTTTGGTTAAATTTATGTAATAAATTAAAAATTATTTTTATCTTGAGTGGATGTTAGAAAATATTATATTTATATATATATATATTATTTATGGTATTAGTATCTAATAAATAATTGGGTTATATATTTGGCTAGTAAGTTATCTTAAATTAGTCCATAAGTTAAGTATATATGTACTTCTAATTCTTAAGTTATATCAATATAGTTTGTTTTTATATTGTTTCAGTATATGAATTTCTCTTATATTATATTTATTGTTTATATTTTTATATAAATTCTAACATTAATTTTATTTATGTATCAAAATGAATAATTACATTTTGATGTATGAAAATTTATATGAGTAATACGTCATATTTTAATCTTTAAAATATGAATTTTTAATTTACAAATATTTAATATGTTAATTTTATTTTATTTATTTATTTATTTTTGTGGAGAGAGTACCCGCTATTACGTGCAGTAGTATTATTCTGCAGCCAAGTTCATGAGTTTATGGTTGACCGGTCTGTGACTGGACCATTGACGTCGTCACCTCCCCTCCCATCTTAATTAGCACCTAACGAATGGAATAAGCAACACCCCACCTATTCTTAGAGTTATTATAAACTGAAATAATGAATTTTATTTACAGTAGACAACTAAAATTTGATTGAACTAAGAAATAAATAAATAAATAAAGAATGTTTATTTAATACAGTATGAAACTCGACCATGTAACCTTTATATATCCTTGATTATTAGACTAATACTTCATCAACAACCAATCAAGACCATCATTATTCCCACTATGTTTTCATTAAAAAAAAATAAATTTATTTGTTAAATGAAATATTGTTAGTCTACAATAGTATAAGTACAACAATAATTTTGTAATTGATCTTCAACATTCATCATTTTTAAAATTCTTTTTCGTGAAATAGAAAGAGTAATATTTATTATTAAAAAAAAATTGTTCATATAAAAAAAATATTATTATTAATTTAATCACGTATTCCACAATTGTGGTTTGAAGAAAAC
This sequence comes from Pittosporum tobira, assembly GCA_032359685.1. Taxonomy (NCBI): domain Eukaryota; kingdom Viridiplantae; phylum Streptophyta; class Magnoliopsida; order Apiales; family Pittosporaceae; genus Pittosporum; species Pittosporum tobira. The sequence goes on along the minus strand of JAUMHB010032473.1, from coordinate 19,035 downwards.
AAAAGTAAAGTAAGTAAAAGGTTTTATTAAATAAAATTTTAAAAAAATAAATAAAATTAGAATCAGAACCAGAAATCTCGTAAAATGTGAAAAACATATGAATATTTGAAATTAGGTTTAAGTGCATGTTTCATATAACAACTTATACAATTTGAATATTAAAAAAAAAAATTAAAAACTAAATTTACATCTTAAAATTTAAACTAAAAAAAAAAATTGAAATCAAATTTAATCTATAAACTCAATTTGAAAATTTTGATCAAACAAATTCTTAAAAAAAAAAAAAAAAAAAAAGTCTAATATGTATGTACTCCAGTTATACTCTACTTTTTCATAATAATAATAATAAGGTGAATTGGTCAAGAAGACATATAAAACTAGATTACTGAAAACGATGGATAATTTAGATTATTCTTTTTTTGGTTCTCGGTCAAAAATACTATACAGTAAAATAGAAAGAAAAAAAAAAATAGATTAATTAATTAATTAAAGACAAACAGGAGAATTATGGAAACACAGCCAAAGTCCCGCGTTTTCCATTGGGATCATTATTCTCTCTCTTCACTTTCCTTCCGCAGCTTCCATTTCCTTCCCAGATCATCATCATCTTAAATTGTTCTCTTTTTCTTTTTCTTTTATTTAAATAAATAAATAAATACAGTAATTCTCTGTCTCTCTCCCCCTGGCCCTAAATCCTTTCTGTCACTCTCAATTTTTGGGATTCTTATCAACGCAAACACCCACCGTGTGCCTGTCTGTATCTATAATATCTGTACACTTACTTACTCCTCATTCTCTTTTTTTTTTTTTTTTTTTTTTTTTAATCGTCTTCTATCCTTAGATCTCCCTCTTTCTAGATCCCAGACAATTTTAACCCTTCGATGATTTGACTTTCTATTTTTTGACTCGGTCTCTCTGCTGAACTAACAAATTTGGACATACAGAAGCAAGCAAGCTACTTGTTTGCTAAGCCTTGCTTCGTCATTCAATGGGCCAGTGTTACGGCAAGACTCCCGCCGGCGGCGCCACCACAATCGTCGACTCCGGCCCCGCCGAACCGTATCCTCAGTCCCCACCCCCTTCGTCCGCAGCCAAAACCACTCCGGCTCGATCGTCGGCGGCGACGAACAATCTCTGGCCCAGTCCGTATCCTCAGGGCGGCGCCACGCCTCTGGGTGGAGTTTCTCCGTCTCCGGCGAGGTCGACTCCGCGGAGGCTAGTCAAACGGCTGTTCCCTCCGCCGTCTCCGGCGAAGCACATTAAAGCTTCGCTAGCTAAGCGGTTCGGGTCTGGGAAGCCCCGAGAGGGTCCGATTCCGGAAGATGGAGCTGCAACGGAGCCTGATCAGTTGCTTGATAAAAATTTCGGTTACAATAAGAATTTCGGGGCCAAGTATGAATTGGGGAAGGAGATTGGGCGAGGGCATTTTGGTCATACTTGCCATGCCAAGGGTAGGAAAGGCGACCTCAAGGATCATCCACTTGCTGTCAAAATTATCTCCAAATCAAAGGTTCCGACTTGTTCACTTTTGTTTTTAAATTTCGAGTTATGTTTTTTGTCACTTGCCAAATTAGTTATTAATTCGCTGAGATCAAATGTATTAGAAAATCAAAATTAGGTTGAGTGACTAGGTTGTCTCTGATTGAAAGATCGAATTTTTAGGGCTCAATTGATTATGAGTGGTAAAGATATGAATAGAAGCTTTACCCATGGATATTTTGTTTTTTGCTTAAAAACAAGTCTCTCTAAGAAACTAGTAGTATAGCTTAATGTGGATGAACTTTGGTAGGGCTCATTCGATGTAGTTCTTGAGAATCCAAGATTTTACTTTCGAGCTTCTCAATGGAACCCTGTTTCTGAGCAACCTACCACTACTTCAAGCCAGTATTGGCTTTGACTTGGCTGGAGCTACTAAATATCTGGTAGATGGGTTGAATTCTCTCTTGGAAGTGGAGTAGTTACCGTTTCATGAACCACGTTGTAAAACTTTCTTTTGAAGAAAAAACATAATAATGTATGTGTGTTTACTGTTTAGTTATGGGATTTGTCGGCCCTAAGTGGTGGTATTTTCGTCACTAGATATTTTAGATTTTGAAGCATGGTTTGTTCGTTTTGTTTGATAGAGATGATGATTACTGAGCTTCCTAGACCACAAACAAATCATCCTGCTAAAAAATGAAAAGAGATTATGATATGCTTGAATGAAATTTAAACATTTATGGAGTTCATGCATTCGTATATTTGCTGGATCAGAACATGAAAGATGCAAAATGAGTACATTAACTAAATTTGTATCAAATGATGAACTTGTCGTTATATATCCAACTTTCTAAATTAAGCTGATTGAAACAACAAATTGACTTAATTTTTTGTGCAAGTGGCACCTGAAGATAAAAAAGGATCACTGATTTAATGCACACATTAATTCTCTGTTGTTAGATCTATTATTCGTTATTATTAGGTTTTCCTAAACGTGTTTCCTGTAACAAGGGCTCATAAAGATGTGAAGTTGCTGATAAGAAAGCAAGTCCAATCCTAAACATTTCAAAGAACTAACAGTGCAAGTTTTATGCCCTTTTGTTTATTAATTACTACTAAAATCATTGAATTGCAGCAACTCATGAGTGTCTTTTTGCTTGTCACTATTATCTTTTGATTCTCTTGGGGTTTGTCACCATTATCTCAGGGTTGGTTTACAAATTTACGCTTGTCTTTTGGTGATCAAAATAATGTCTACTTTTTAAACTTCTTCAGTGCTTCAAATATGTGACACAGTTTGTTACGTTTCTTCTGTTCGATGGTTCCCTTATCCTTGATTATTTCCTTACCTTATTATGTACTTGTCAAGTTATCATGCAGTAGTTATTGTCTTCTGTCTCTTTACAAAATCCTTGGTCTTCTGCAGATGACAACGGCAATATCAATTGAGGACGTTCGTAGAGAAGTAAAAATATTGAAAGCTCTATCTGGGCATAAGCATTTGGTCAAATATTATGATTCCTGCGAGGATGCCAACAACGTTTACATAGTCATGGAGTATGTCCTTGTCTCTATTAATATTTGATGGCTAATTGAAAGGTTTCTATGTCCCTTTTATGTCGTTTTTCCACCTGAATTTTGTGCCTGAAGAAGGTTTGGTTTTGTTATGCCCCATAATCAGATTGTGTGAAGGTGGAGAACTACTTGACAGAATATTGTCTAGGTAATGTGGATTTATTTTTTAAAAAAAAAAATTGGTGAGCAACATAGTATTATTGATTATTGAATAATCCAGTTTGTACTTATATATTAAATTGTTATTCTTGAAGCAGAGGTGGAAGGTACACTGAGGAGGATGCAAAACATATTGTTGTTCAGATTTTAAGTGTCGTTTCTTTCTGTCATCTCCAAGGAGTTGTGCACCGTGACTTGAAGCCCGAGGTTGTTGATTTTTCAAATTTGAAAATCTTAATATGTTTAACCATTTCCCGTTGACACTGCTTTGTCCCTTTTCTTTCTGACTAACCGTAAACCTCTTTCCATTTCCTGCATTACAGAATTTCCTTTTCACCTCTAGAAATGAAGATGCTGATATGAAGCTTATTGATTTTGGTCTTTCCGACTTTATCAGACCAGGTAATTATCTCAGTTCACTGAGCTTGTTTATTTTCTTGTTAAGCTGGCAGATCTACTTGGAAATTCCTAATAGTAGATTGGAAAAAGGTATATCAATCCTTGCTGTTGTAATTTTTTTTTTTTTTTTTCATATGTGGTTCTGCAGACGAGAGGCTTAATGACATTGTTGGAAGTGCATACTATGTGGCACCAGAAGTCCTGCATAGGTCCTATAGCCTGGAAGCAGATATATGGAGTATCGGTGTTATTACCTATATTTTATTATGTGGAAGCAGACCATTCTGGGCTAGAACAGAATCTGGAATCTTTCGCGCAGTACTAAGAGCTGATCCTAACTTCGACGATATTCCTTGGCCATCTGTATCAGCTGAAGCCAAGGACTTTGTGAAAAGGCTTCTCAACAAGGACTACAGGAAAAGGATGACTGCTGCTCAAGCTCTAAGTAAGCTGCTCATCTGCTCCTAAACTAATCCCACCTCCACGGATGTTATTACCAAGTTTTACACCTTTTAATATATGCAGTGCACTGGTTTTACCAATTATGTCAGCGTTTACAATGATTAACATGATTCGACAATATAAATATTTCAGAAAATAGTAGTTAATAAATAAACTTGACATCATGTACCATAAATACCATTTCTTTAATGTTGCGTTTGGTTCCCATTCCTTGCGAAAAAGGAATGGAATGAAATTTTATATTGAAATTGAGTGGTAATTGGAATGAAGTGTATTGTTGGTCCTAAAATTTTAGTTGAAAATGAAGAGGATGTGGGAATGTGAAGTGAATGTTTATTCATATTAGAGAAGGTGGGTTTCATCCTTTCCATTCCCATCCTCATTTTCAACTTAAATTATAGTACTAGCTACCATTTCATTCCAACCACCACTCAATTTCAATGTAAAATTTCATTCCATTCCTTTTACTTAACGTATGGGAACCAAATGTAACATTAATGCTTACTTTTGTGGTTACAGGTCACCCATGGTTGCGCAGTGAAAGCAATCCTATTCCTTTAGATATATTGGTGTATAAGTTGGTGAAGTCATACCTTCACGCCACATCTTTCAAACGTCCCGCACTAAACATATCTATCTATCTCTAACTCTTTATATATATATATATATATATATATATATATATATATATATATATTCTGGACATGACGGAAAGCTTAGCTGTTAAGTTCTGCTTATTATATAAATGTTGCTATCTTAGTAATATACACCTTCTGGGGAGCACTCTTCCGTAATGTACTGCTAGACTTATTTACAGCCTATTCAAAAACAAAAGTCAGTGTTTGTATCTTTTGGTTTCTGTTCATATCTATAGACAAAGATCTGAGAGGCTTGGCTACTGTTTAGTTTAGGAATGATATCATCGTACAATCACACATGATTATAAGAAATTAGAGTCTGATTGAAGTGTTGCCATGAATTTGTAGTTGATTATGTACATTCTTGTTGAAACTATAATATGATATTATAAGAAAGTAGAGTCTGATTGAAGTGTTGCCATGAATTTGTAGTTGATTATGTACATTCTTGTTGAAACTATAATATGATTGTTTCATGGTTTGTTATACAATTGCAGGCTCTCTCAAAAGCATTAACAGAAGATGAGTTGGTTTACCTAAGGGCTCAATTCATGCTCTTGGAACCTAATAAAGATGGGCGTGTGTCGCTTGAAAATTTCCGAATGGTTATTCACTAGTACCTTCTTTCGAAAAAATATTCTTTGTGATTTTCTCTGAACTTATTCTTCGAAATTAATATGGTACGACTGTTTGGGATGTGTAAGATATATCATATTGGAATAAATCTTGTACTATCTCCTCCGTTCCAAATTATAAGAGCACTTGTTTTTGTAATTTACCAAGAGAACTTTCTCTTTTAATTTGGAACGGAGGGAGTATTAGTTATATTTATTCGTTTTCACTTTGAAAGTCAATAGCATGTGAAATTAGAATTAAACTTGCAGGCTCTTATGCGAAATTCAACTGATGCAATGAGGGAGTCGAGGGTTCCAGATATTCTAAATGTGGTGAGGCATCAAGTTTAATGTACATATGGACCAGTGTATCTAAAACTATGTTTTTCTTCTAAGCTTTTGACTTATTCAACTCGTGAACCAACTTTTGAAATCCAGTTTACTAAAGAAGTTATTTTAGACTCGAGCATAATCAAAGAAGTTAGTTTATATTTCGGCATAATTAAATGACCAAGATCAACTGAAAACATTTAGTTCAGATTGTGGGTTATCAAATGAAAAGCATATTTGGAGAATTTTTTGGTCATATCCTTTTCAATCTTGGTATGGCAGAAAATGTAGCGGTAGTTTACTTATTTATTTTTGGTCGACTCACATAATTTATCAGCTCATAGCATGTTTTTTGGTCTTTTATTAGATGGCACCTCTCTCTTATCGAAAGATGGACTTCGAGGAATTCCGTGCAGCTGCAATCAGCACATACCAACTTGAGGCTCTTGAAGGGTGGGAGCACATTGCATCTACTGCATTCGATTATTTTGAACAAGAGGGTAACCAAGTAATCACGGCAGAGGAATTGGCTCGGGTATATTCTTCTTCCACACCTTGAGAATTGCTACTCCCTCCATTTCAAAATTAGAGATATATTTTTAAAACAGCAGTTTTTAAAAGTAGATGCTTTATTACAACTTTTACATAAAAAGAAAGTGTTTTTAATACAATTTTTTTGAAGAGATGGTGTAAAATTTCATATATAGTATATTTATAATGAAATGATAAATTAGGAATATCATACACCTATCTCTAATTTTGGAACATTCAAAAAGGAATAACTCTCATTTTGGACCCGATGTAGGATTATCTTATTTCTTTTACCCATTGTCTTTCCATACATGTATGATGTACGTGTTGTTGCTCATGTTTCTTGATGTTATACTCCAATGATGCAGGAACTGAATGTGGGCCCTACAGCTCATTCGATTCTGAAAGACTGGATCAGAACTGATGATGGGAAACTCAGTTTGCTTGGCTATACCAAATTTTTGCATGGCGTGACCATTCGAAGCTCAAATACAAGACATCATTAGCTTTTTTCTAGAATTTGGCAAAATTTTAGCAATTAATTGATTATTTATGGTATTCAAGGGATTTGTAGGTAGTTGTTCTTTTCTTCGTTTACAGATGAGGTAAAGGAAATTATGTAGAAATGGGGTTAAATGCATCTTCGTTCATTGTATCTCATCTCTTTTTATATTTGCATCATTGTATTTTTTTTTTTACTAATGCATCACTCAAATTTTTTTTCAAACTGTCACAAAACTCATCAAGTCCGATTACAACTAACGGTTAGATCTTTATGCGGGTCGGTCAGAGGAAAGAGGATTGGTGAGTTGTCTTCCACCGTAACGAAGCCATCTTCCACCTCAGTAAGACATCCATTTCTAATGGGGTCAAATTTAGATAGAGAGAGGAGAAACAGAGAGAGTAGAACCGTAACTTCATCTCATTTCTCCTCTCACGAACAAATCAGAGGTAATTGTTAAAGCTATCAAGATTCAATTTGAAGTCAAAATGAGTAGTTCAAGTGGTGTTAGTCCAAAGCAAAGGAACTTGAATGAATTTTGGGAGATGTCGAATGACCCAGCAGTATGCGAATGTAATACGATTGCTCTAATGCGTGAAGTTTGGAAGAAAAATACTTCACATCCTGGAAAAAGATTACTGGACTATAGTCGCTTCAATAAGGTTAGATGATTTCTCCTATGATCTTCAATAATTATGAAAATTTTTTAAAAAATATAAAATAATTTGGGAGATTTTTTTGTTGATTTAAGGCAAATGGATGCAATTTCTTTCAATGGTGTGATCTCCCATTCACTAAAAGGTCTAAAGATGCCATTTTACACTTGAAAGAGGAGTTTAGAAAAAATGACAAAATGAAGAAATGATGAGGTTGCCAATGGAGGTGTTCAATGTTATAGCAGAAGATAGACAAGCAACGATGAATTCGGGTTCTGAGTTGAAGAAGTTGACAAAAGGAGAATGCAGCACTAAAGAGGAAGTTGAAAAAGTTATGGATATTTTTATTTTTTTCTTGGGTAATTTTTTTTTTTATGAATCGAACTGTAAGAGATGAGTAAATACTATAACTTTGTAGTTAAATGGAGATTTGTCGTTGAATGAATTTGGTGTTTATTGAACTATTCATTGTTTTTAAATGCATTATGATGAAAGTTGAATGAATTTGGTGTTGAATGAATTTAGTGTTAATTGGACTTCCAATCTCTATGCAAGGACGGCGTCAAAACGTCTCATAGGCCTCTTATCAAAACACTTGATGAACCAAAAAATGGTAACATACCTCGACTTGATGAACCAAATTATTAATAAGTGCAACTCTTGAATGAGAATACAAGTTGCACCAATATAAGAACCCAACACACATTGAGCAAAATTGAGCTACAAGTAGCACCAAAATTGGACCAAAATTGAGACTCAAGACAAGTTGCACTTTTGCCCAACACAAGTTGCACCAAAATGAGAACCCAACACAGTTTGCACCAAAATGAGAACCCAACACAATTTACACCAATATGAAAACCCAACACAATTTGCACCAAAATGATAACACAACTTGCACCAAAACATTTTAATCCTGATAGAATACATAAACATTTAGAATAAACATAATACATTATGGGAATCCCAACAGAGTACATAACAAGTCAGGGATTTTAACCCAACACAAACGGAATACATTATAGAATACATAACCCAACATAACCTAACATAATACATAATACATAACAATTCTACTTATGGCTTGAAGCCCTAGAATCGTCCTTCCTTGGTTTTTTGAATTTTGTTGATTGTTGTGTTGACTGTTATGGCTCCGTGCGCATTCTTTTCCTTGGACTCCTCCTCAAAGATACTACATTGCTGCCTTCATTTGGGGGGTATTAGGTGGAGGAGTACATCCAGCAATCTGAATTAGAGTATTTTGACCAAGAGTTGGTATCTGATAATCAATGAAGTCATGTTAATAATATTGACAAATAATATAATATTAAAATATATGCAATTAAAGAAATTGTACTTACAAACAACATTCGTGCAGTTTGAGTTTGTTGTCTTTTTTTTAGTTAAATGGCACATTTAACCTACTTGTTGTTTTCTTGGTGTACATCAGTGATTTTGTAGCTGTCGGATAACCATTTGAAGTCGTCTACGATTCAACTTGGCTTGCGGTCTGGGTTATATTCTGCACAACTTTCTAAGTCACATTCTGGGTCTCATTTTGATTAACATTCTGGTTTGCACCTTGGGATACATTCTGGCCAACATTCTGGGTTACACTAAGGGATACATTCTGGATAATATTTTGGGTAGCATTTTGTGTAGCATTAACAGCCACATTCTGGGTAACATTAAAAGTCACATTCTGGGTCACATTAACAGCATTAAGATTCTGGACAGCAGTCTCAGTCGCAGTCTCAGCCGCATCAAGATCAAAAGGGTCTTCATCTTGACCAAATAATACCTCACTTAAATCAATTGCTTCTTTAACTAGACATTTCTTCTTGTTATGCCCAGCCTTCTTACAATATGAGCAGTGCATAACTCTTCCCTTTCTACTTACCCTCTACAAAGTCCCACTTGGCAGTACCTGACCACTGCTAGTTCCATTCCCATCTTCCCAAGCCTCTTTTCTTCTTAATTTTTCGGTCTTCCTTTTATTGTTGTTGGCAATGGGGGAGGTCCCATTTTTTCAAGATCAGTAAATTCCCAAAATATTTTTCCAGGTAAGACTTCTAATGTGTGACTGTAAGCTTTAAGGTAAGTGTCTCTTTTATACCAGTCAGCCACATAATCCATTATATTTCATTTTAATGACTGAATAGCTGATATTGCATGACAACAAGACACACCTTCGCAGAAAATAAAAAATTGAAAATTATTTAAATAATAATTGAAAAACTGTTAAATAATAAAACTGTGAAATAATAAAGCTGTGAAAAACTGTGAAATAATAAAGTTGTGAAAATTTGTTAAATAATAAAGCTGTGAAAAACTGTGAAACTGTAAAATAATAAATCTGTGAAAAACTGTTAAATAATAAAGCTGTGAAAAACTGTGAAATAATAAAGTTGCGAAAAACTGTGAAAATTGTTAAATAATAAAGTTGTGAAAATTTGTGAAAACTGTCAAATAATAAAGCTGTGAAAATTTGTGAAAAACTGTTAAAAAAAATTGAAAAACTGTTAAATTATAAAGCTGTGAAAAATTGGGAAATAATAATAGTTATTAAATTAACAGTTATTAAAATATGGAAATGAACATGTGTACCTGTCAGATCCCACACCCTATAAGCACAAGTTTTATCTGTAACATTGAGCGTATATCCTCATTGTTCTTTATATGTCACTTGAAACATTTCTTTGCCATCCCACAATGGAACACAATTTGAGAAATCATGTACTGCAGCATCCAATTTTTTCTTGATTCGTGAACAAATTAAGTTGTCATACTTTAACATTGCATCTCTTTTTTGATGCAACCTCACCATAATTTGATCATGAATCTCAGTAAGCATATTTGTGAGAGGCAAATACCTATTAATAAAACCATTAAAAATATTTTGTATGAAAAAACAAACATAAAATAATAGTAAATAAATAATTATCATATAAATAACAGTAAATACCTAGCCTTTATGATCCAGGCATTGAAGCACTCTGACATATTATTCTTGACATTATCATCCAATATGACTTGGACCACATTTTTGGGTCTTTCTCACAAATCTTCATATAGGCTTGGAGATTTAGCCTCTTCACTTTCTTCATGGTATTTTCATGTGCAATGCGATGGGTTGTATATGAAGCTTCCCAAAAAGTTTTTTTAATGGTTGAGAGGGGAACATTTTCCTCCGATTTGCATAGATATGTCACAATATTTATGCTCTACATGAGGAAAAAGTTCATTTATTGCTTTGTCCAACCCCTGTTTTAAAATATTCACAGTTTTATAAGTATTCACAGTTTTAAAAGGGGTACAGTTTTAAATATATTCATATTTTTAAAAGTATCCACAATTTTTAAAATATTCACAGTTTTAACAAAATTCAGTTTTAAAATTATTAACAATTTTAAAGATATTAACAGTTTCAAAATACATACCTTTTGTTGATCAGATATAATGGTGAAACATGTGTCATCTCCTAACCTTAGATCATCAACCAACAGCTCCATAAACCAAAACCAACTATCATAAGTTTTCCGTTCACAAACACCCATAGCAATTGGATACATTTGGTTATTTTCGTCTCTTCTGACAGCAGAAAGTAGTTGTCTTCCACAAATAGTCTTCAAAAAACATTCATCAAGGCCTATAATTGGCCTACACACTTCCTTCCATCCCTTTTTAAGTGCATCATAGTATACGTAAAATCTTTTGAAATTGTACTTATCTTCAGGATTCATCCTTGTGCTTTTGATATCAACTGTATTATTTCTAGTCCTCTTGATAATTTCATAACTAAAATCCCTAACCCTAGAATAGTGGTCAGCCATCACCTTCTTTATGTTATGCAGTGTCAATCATCTCACCCTCATGCATTTAACAAGATTAACCTCCAACTTTAGTTTCTTTCTTATCTCCTCTTGCATGTCTTTCAATTTCCAATTTGGATTTATCCTCAATCTGTCCACGTAATACTCTACAAGAATTTTGTGTTCGCCAACTTATTTCTGAAATTGAAGTTGCAATTGTGTTCATCATAAATTGTCTTCACTTGTAGCGCTTTAGAATCACCAATGAAATTGGCCCACATAGAGAATGGACAACCTTCCTCACATTTGACATGAATCCTATTCCTGACATTCACTTTATAATACAACTTTCTTCCATGGGATATTGAATGATCCTTGATAGCATTTTTAAACTCTTCCATAATTGAAAAAATCATGTATGCAGAAAACTTGACCTGTTTTCTCTTGGCTTTAGGGTTAAAGACTTCAGGCCTCTGTTTTTTCTGCATTCTGCCTTGGGCTTTCCCAACAAACTGAATATTTTTATCCCCACTAGACTCAGAAGGTGACCTTAATTGATCATTATCTTCATAAACACTCTCTCAATCACCATCTTCAGAATCATCTTCATAGGTATCACCTTCAGAGTTTATTTCATCACGCTCTTCAAAATCATATGCCTTTTCATAGCCCTGCCATATATAATTCATACAATACAAAATGATATGTTATACAAGATAATATCATATTTAAAGACATGAAACATTGAAATAATTTTCAGCCTTTTCATAGCCCTGCCATATATAATTCATACAATACAAAATGATATGTTATACAAGATAATATCATATTTAAAGACATGAAACATTGAAATAATTTTCAGCCTGTTCAACATATTAAAGTGTACTTGAACAACATTTGAATTGTCAACTTGGCCATTTTCAGCATGTTCATTTTCAGCCTGTTCATTTTTAGCCTCTTCTTGTTCAGCTTCCCTTGCCCTTTGAGCTTCATATTCTCTACATAATTGCTTCACTTGTACAAATTCATCATCACTACTCCTTACTTCAATCTCAGAATCACCAAACCCATTTGCAATCTTCTTTCCCTTATTTTTAACAATGACAGTCTTCTTCTTCCCATTACTGCACTGCTTTCTTTTAGGAGTTAACTTCTTCTTTGAAGTTTTCTTCTTCCTAGCTAACTGAGCTGCATCATCATCATTTTTCCCTCTATTGTCAACATAAAATTCCAAAATCTTACGTGGCAAATAGACTTCAATCATAACTTTAATGCTTTCATCATCATGCAATACACTTATTCCCCTACTAAATGTGGTGCAATTATTTTTAAAATAAACTAAAGACAATGGGTTGTATTCATACACATCAACCAAAGTATGTATCACACTCATACTCAGATCGTCAACATTCTCACTTGGAATTATATCTACAGTCCCTCCAACATAGTCCAAAGTTGAACCATTTGGACCACTGATGAACTTTTCCCCAAAATTCACGTGATAATCACACACATGTTCAACCATCCTGTGCAAATAAAATGACAACATATTCAATATTGGGGACCAGCAAACATTAATGATACACCTAAAGTGGGAGGGAACATAGTGGGAACATAAAGGCCAGAACATGGCGGGGACCACTGACTTTGCTTTAGATGATCCGTATGAACAAAAAAATGATAACTTTATGCATATATCAACGTTAACAATAAAAGATGAAAAGTTCACAAACAGGAAAAATCTTAGCTTTAAGAGAGAGATGAACAAACCTTCGATTCTCCCAATATCAGATCTATATGCGATTGCGATTGATTCTCACAGTTTTAAAGTGTTTGATTCTTCACTTTCATCCTTGTGCTTCTTGTTGTTGTGTATCAGATGAAGAACAAGCACTCGATGAGGAAAATCGGGAAAATTAGGGCTCATATGAAGGAGTGAAAAACGAGAGACCCTATTGACTTCTTGACTTACTAACATGGAAATTGTTACGTGCATCTTTCCTATTAAACAAGACAGCTCACCAATCATCTCTCCTCTGACCGACCACATGGGATTTGATCGTTAGGTGTAATCGGACTTGACGAGTTTTGTGAAGGTTTGAAAAAAAATTTGAGTAGAGTGATGCATTTGTAAAAAAAAAAATACAATAATGCAAATGTAAAAAGAAGTTAGATGCAGTGGGCAAAAGTGCGTTTAACCCAAAAACAAATTAGCTTGCACGTGTGCTAGAGATTAGGAATGATGTGGGAAACTTATTGAATCAATCACTTTTTTTATTTTGTTTTGTCTCTGTGTGTGTAGAGAATTGGGTCCACGTAAACTGTCACTTTAACAGTCAACAAAGTAGTTCTTAACTTTGGTTAGATCTTGATTCAACTCAAGGGACCATTTAAAATATTTTTAAGAGCTTAAAGATTTTGGATGCAATTTTAAGAATTCAAACTTCAAAAGAGAAAATTAGCACGTCAATAAGATAGTTAGCTGAAAAATGCATACTTGTGATTATGTTCTTATGGACACCTCAACCAAATAAGAGATTGATTATTAGTGCAACGGTGCTTTTGGAAGCAGAATTTCTAAGTTTTGCATGATATTATCTCTGTTTTAAAATTAGAGAATTATTATTTTTGATATATTTTATATCTTAGTAACACAAAATACCATGATATGTCTATTTTATAGTTTAATTACAAAATGAATAAATTTTTACATCATCTCTAAAATAAATTTACACTAAAAGCACATTTATTTTATAAAAATATAACAAATATATATATATATATATATATATATATATATATATTAACGCACCTGTAATATTAAAATGAACAAAGTATATAGTTTGATGGAACCTATCCTAATGACATCCTACTTTCCGCTATATGTTCTTATGTCCCTCTCCTACCACCAACATTTTGGCTCACTTCAATGGTGTAATGCAGGGATGACTCATACTGGTCCTTTTTAAAAAAAAAACCATTTCCCCAAAAACCGTTCATCCGCATTTTTGAGTGTTTCTGTTTCATATGGTACACGAAATTATTAGCATTTAATAAAATAACAAAAAATATTGGGAAGAGGAAAATAAGAGAAAATGATTACAGATGATATAAATTTATGTGTTTCAAATGTGAGTCAACTACGGCCCACGATAAATCAATCATGTTTCATAAAAGTTTACATAAAGAATACCCAATTCTTTACATCTTAGAATACTAGGAAATCTTATTATTTAAGTGACCCAATAATTTGAGTGAATTTGTTGGCATTTCGCATTTGGACATCTTCAACAATTCTTTTTATAAGTTTAATGGATTAGACTTCACCAATAATAATTAGAATTTACCCTTTTTTGGCATTTGAATTTTATCCATTTTTCAAAAAAAAAAATAAAAAATTGCCATCTTCAAATTCATGAGCCATTTTCTACCGAACCAATAAATCTTGTTCAATTTATTTATTATGACTAATCAGTCAACAAATATTAGATAAAATAATTATGAAATGTTATCTTTTATCTATTAATGTTGGCTCACCACGTGTACATTACTTTTTCGGATAACAACATCAAGTCATTCTAAAACACAACATCAAGTATTTGACCTACATACCCCAACCAAAAAACGAATGGCTCCAAATCCTTATGTTGTAATATGAAACTGTGCGCAGAACTAGCACACTTCTATGCCGAATTAGGCTATTAGTATAACATTAGCCTAAAATCAGGCCATCACTAAACTTTGCTATAGCAATTTGGAACTATTTTAGTATCACAAAGTACTTTATTTCGAATAACTAGGCCGTCGTTAGTTGGAGTTGTAAGCCCAAGTCCAGTACAAATATTACTAGTGGTTCAATTTTCAAAAAAGCGTATAGCATAACCAACCCAAGAAAATGAATTAAAAGAATTTAATATGAATGAAAAAAAAAAAAAAAAAAAACTCTTTTTCTCTAAATCTTGCTTATGTGAAAAATACCATTAATCATTACTTAATTTTTTCCGTTTAATATCATAAAAAAGTGATAATATAGCTTCAATAAAAACGCTACCATTATTTTTGAATTTAACTGCAAATTTCTCATAGTTACATCTCACCTTAATTATTCACTATTAACAAAATCTTCAACTATTTACTATTTAAAAACATTTTTATGGTTACAAAAAATGCTGAACAAATCTTTTATGCCACTTTAATTCCAGTTAAATAAAAGACATCGAAATTCTCAATTTTATAGAAGTTACGAATTTCATGCACAATCCCATAAATAACTGAGAACAAATTATGTGAAAATTGCTAAATCTATAAGTAAATTAACCATTATATCCCACATTTAATTATATTATAGAGAGTACTTCAAATTTAAAGTAACAGATTTTATAGTTCACCATATCAAACCAAACAAATACTGTTAATTCCACATTCATAGAACTTGTGTGTATATATTAATAGAATAATTAAACAATAATTATCTATCCGATAAAATCTTTTAATTTAAATTTAATTACTAAATATCAATATTATTTTATCCATCAAAAAATCTCCGAGTCAAAAAAATATAATATTATTCATAATTACATAATAATGAAATGTAGCTGAGGGTCCAAGACAACCCAATACAAAGAAAACTTTAAAAAATTTATGATTCGACCTATAAATTAATTAATAAGGTAATATATTAATGTTAGAGAGGCTTAATACTTCACCTCTCTGCTAGGACTTTCGTTTTATTTCCAAACATTAATAATAATAATCACAATTTATTGTACGAAAATTTAGATCTAAATATAAACCAAATCGGAAAGATTGAAAATAGCTCCGATTAGGCGATCTCAAATTCGATTGAATTGATATCCGAAAGCAAACTTGGACGACAGCGTATCGATTTTTGACACTTCCTCCATGGGGCCTTCGTTGATTATAAACGAAACAAAAATAAATATAGAGAAATTAAATAGGGTAATTGCTCAGTGAATACGAACCAGAAATTCATCTTGTGAGGATTTCACAATCATGTTTATTTCTCCATTGTTGTCTTCATCGCATTTTATAACCTATAAATTGGGAGGAGGAGGAGGAGATTGAGAAGAGCGGAGAGGAGGCGGAGAGACCTTAAAAAAAGTGATAACCAGAGAATGACAAATTGGGTCGTGAAATGATGATGTAATAAGAAGATAAGAGTGAGCGATGCTTTGTTTTATACAGTATATAAACTCGTATTAAGGCTTTTCCAAAGGCCGAAGTGAAAAAAAAAATTCAGCTGGGCCGTATCCACTGAATAACTAACCCGGACTACTTGATTAGCAAAAACAGATTTGCTAAAGACATGTCAATAAAATAATTGTCTACTGTAGCATTGGCTATTCAACTCATTTGAGTCCGGGTTCAACTCATGACAGCCCAAAAAAAATAAATGTAAAATCTTGAATTTTGTTTTTATTTGGTTATTGGGCCGAAATATAGGATAGCACCCACCCTATATTATGGATATCGAGATTGATTTTAGACTATTTAAGCTTGGGCCAAAATGTGAGAGTTAGAGTCGGCTACTTTGATTTAAACGTAGTATTTGGTTGTAGATTTTAAATTTTTTGGTGGTTTGTTTTTATATGTGCAAGCTCGAGTTAAACTCATTTATTTAGTTAAGCAAGTTTAGTTTGAGTTCAACAAGAAAGCTCGTTGAAGTCGAACTCGAGTTCGGCTCTTCGGCTCCTTTGCATCCTACTCAACCCTATCAAATTATAAATTAGTTGAAACCGAACATGTTCATCCATCTTGTACCATGTAATTTTCTTTATTTTGGGTAAAATTGAAAGAAATATGCTGCCAATCCAGATAATAAAAACCAGACGCAAGCCATTGACAAACAGTAACATGGCCTAATATACATGATAACTGCTAATTAAATTATAAATTAGACACAGTAAAAACAAGACAGAACAGAACCGTGGCATCAAATACATCATACTGCTTCTTGATCTCAATCCACACCGTCTTTGCAAATGTGTCGACGTCGTCCTCATATTTGTCATAGAGAAAAGGAACTGTATGTAGCAGCACAAAACTGTTTTAAAAGAAATCAGCGAAATTATTATAACATAATAATGAACAAATTTTTTGTTGGGGGTGGAGGGATGAGTGGATTTAAACGAAAAATAAATAAATAATGAAGTTTTATTGGAATTACTAATGTAGAACAATGTCAAGAAATTGCAGCAACTCCCGACAGTTACCCACAAGCCAGCTATTATCTGAGACATTCAAAAGAATTTTCAGTTTTACCCGTTTGCGTAGGCAACTAGGCTGATTAAGGTTTACTCCCTTTGTTTGACCAAGTCCTTTTTCTCAACAAATTTTGTTTCACAAAAAGTGTGTCCTTCTCAATAACGTTATAAAAAAAAATGAGACAACGCTTAAATATTACAATTTCAAATAATTTTATACGTAGAACGGATGACGTATTAAGTTTTTTAGGCTTTAGGTCTACAAAGTTTAGTTCATTTTACTCAAACAGAAAACATGTAGAAAAAATGCAAGTGTCACATTTCCCCTGATTGCAGACAAATAGATGGATGAGTGAAAGAAATTAAACTAAAGAACCAGGAACATGCAGCCAAGAACTTCTTTAGATATCTTCCAGTTGCAATTTCTCGCAACGCAACAAATACTCGGTTGATTTCGATCCTTACTGCAGATGCAATTTGATCACTCTGCTACTAGCATTTTTGGTTCTAGTAATATATTACAGGTGGACGACAACTGGAAAAAAATAAAATTTAAAATGGTAGAAATCGAAAGGGGCTGGGAAAGAAATGGGAGAACGGAATTCGATGCAAGTTCATCCCTGCAAACAGAAATGGAAAGTCTTAGACAAGGGCTAACATGGGCTCGAGAAGCAGGCTTACAGTCGATCATGATCCGAACCGACTCTCTAATTTCATACAATTTTCTAAGGGACTGCCCAAACTGCATATCACCTCTTTTGGCTATTGTATCGAATATTATGTGTAATAGTTGTATTTTCCATTAATGTATGCTTATAAAAGTCGGTAGAAATCTTGTAAACGATGTACATCTTCTTCCAACAAAGGCAAGAAGATCCCAATTTGTGGTTAAGGCTATAAATGTTTGCTACTTTTACCCCAATATATATATATATATATATATATATATATATATATGAAAATTGAAGTAATTGTCTAACTTATTTTTAATTTATCAAATATAATTCACTACTTTAACAATTACTTCAATAGTATAGCCCAATACTCAACTATTACTATATTATCTAAAATTATAATACCAATATTATGACCACCAATTCAACTATAATACTCAATTATATAAATTTTAATAATAAATAAGTAATTTAAACAATTCTTTCATAATCAAACAAATTTCTTAAGATGAATGAAATTTTAGCCTAAATGGCCCTATTTGAGATAACTTATAGCTTATTTTTAAAATAAATTATTTAAAAAGTATTTGTTTTGGTTAGTTTTAATAAAAAAAAATTATAGATTAAATACAACAATATTTTCAGTTTATTTGAAAAAATTGGTCAATAATTTTCTCATATAGCTTATAGTTTATTTTAGTTGACAAATAAATTTTAAAGTTGTTCTACAATAAGTTGTGTCAAGCAAAGCCTTAAATTATATTTATTTTCATTAAGTGATAAGATCTTAATGTTGAACACTTACCTGAATTAATGTGAATCTACAAGATGTTTTGTTGAATAGTGAATACTTAATTTGTAAGAACCCAATATTTTAACATTATTTATTTTTATGAATATGATATTTTGGTGTGTTAAATAAAATTAATGATTTCCGACAAAAAGAATGTCAACGTTAAAGTTAGGCAATATTTATTCCC
>JAUMHB010032462.1:1617-21078 GCA_032359685.1 Pittosporum tobira | reverse complement strand
AATATAGTTTATATAATAAAGAATAATAAATATGGTATTAATAATGGGAATATTAAAATTAAAGTAATAATTTATAGCTAGGGTGTTGGGGGAGAGGTTTGAAGGCTAGAAGATTCCATTTGTTGCTAGGGTAGTTCACTCGACTCTTCTTTTTAGTTATTTAGTACAAACTATAGGTGGTAATGCCTTTTCTTAGCATAAGGTAAGCCCTAGAATCACACTTCAATTCATTAGATGCATCTTCTTATATCTCCCTCTAAGCACATGATGAATAAGAACTTAAATTCAACAAATTCTACCACTTACAAGTCGAGGGACCAAGAGAAATAAAAAAAAATTAAAAAAAAAAACAGTTAAAAAAACAAAAAAAAAATTGACATGTTCGAGCAATTAGGCATTTTAAATTTATTTTGATTCAACTTCCACACTAAACATGGGGAATGTTGCGTGATCAAACCTAGCTCGTCAAATTTTGCAAATAACATCAAAAACACAAATGGGGTGAAACTAACTTTCAAATAAGATTATAGAATGAAAAGGCTATTACCTAGTTTATCCTGTTTGGCACAACTTATTTTAAAATAATTTAAAACTTATTTGTTAACTAAAATAAGATATAAGTTGGGGGGGGTGGAATACGAAGCATTTGTTGATCAGATTTTTCAAATAAATTGAAAATACTGTTATATTCAATTTATAACTTTTTTAAAATTAATAAAAATAAATGCTTTTAAGATAATTTATTTTTTGAAAATAAGTTATAATCAATTACAAACATAACATTATTAAGAAAAAAAGGCGAAATAGGTGGAACAATATATAATTTGGGTCAACAATTCAATGCTAGCTAGTTGAATTATACAAACTCTCAAACGTTCTGTGATCGAGTTCTTGAACCCTTGCTCCTTACATGTACGAGTATATATATGTATGTATGTGTTTTCGTGTGTGTTCTTTGTTTTTTTGTGCGTGTGTGTGTGTTTTGCGAGGCGGGGGGGTGTTGGTGACGTAGCTGCATATATGTAGTTCGAGGAAAAAATTTCTAACCTGAGAACAGGAAAGAATGAGTTCTAGATCTCCATGGAAGAGCTGAAAGGTGAAACAATAGGTGAGAATGAAATGAAAATATTGCAAGGAGGCAAGTCTTTAAAATTAAATAAGAAAAAGCAGCAGACACAGCCTTGTAATTTTTGCAAGCTAAGATACAACCCAAGCCTAAGTTACTTCAATTTTTATTTTATTTTTTAAAATAAAAAATTAAAAAAATAAATAAATCATAGGATGCCCCGTCCTATTCAGCAGTCTCTCTTTTAGCTCTCTGCCCTTGCTCGTAACGTATTTTGAATTTCTTGCTCCATCAAAATATTATCTCTTTATTCTAGAATTTGTAGTATCTAAATTGTTTTGGCAGCAATTTATATAACGTTTAAATATGACAACAAATTATTTTTGATAGACTCAAAAGTATTATTATATTTTAAAATATTTTAATTTTTTTTATTTTAATAAATTTAAACTGCAAACTCAATTTAACCAAAATAATAGGCCTTTTTTTTTTTTTTTTTTTATTTATTTTCACATTACACATCACACCAATCTTCTGAAAAAATATTACTAAATAGGTATGAGAAAGCTCCAAAGAAGGGGGGCGACTCAAACTCATGACTCATGTCAGAGGGATTTCACAATAATTTTCAGAATTTATAGTAATTTATTTCAAGCACTATTTAATTCAAGGTCAAATAAGAAAGTGATATATAGGGAAATATTCTAGTTCCTCACTTCCTCCTCATGTGAATGATATGGGCTTTGGCTTTGATAATTTTTTACTGATATGATCGAGTAGAAAGAATATTGAAGCCTATACGTACTTACGTAACATGCATGAATGGGTACATTACCTACTCCATGGTAATGACTTAAATTTTTTTGACATTTTTAAGCAAGAAATTTAAAACACTTCAAAAACGTATTTTTATTTTTTTAATTTATAAAAAAATATTTAAAATATAATAAATAAATATATTTTAAAGATGTTTTAAAATTCGTATTAAGAAAATATCCAAAGTTTAGATCTTTTTTTTTTTTTTTTTTTTTTTTTTTTTTTTTTTTTTTTAATTTTTAGGATTGACCTAAAAACAAAAGATACAGCGTATTCAGAAGCGGACAAAACAATGAACCTAACTAAGTAAGGACAAAAGAAATAACTTTATGCGATCTTATTACTATTTTATTTTTAACTTTAAAACATTGGATACAATAATGTTTTACTATGAAGTACAGTATAAATTTGGGATACTCTGTTTCTGATAATTTCTGGGGAGAAGGCAGAGGGTCTAAATTGAGTGACATTTTTTGTTAGGTTCTATCACATTTGTGGCAGTGAACCTCTTGGAGAGTGATGAACCTTGGGGGGGGGCAACCAGAAGACAGCACAAGTGACCAAAAAAATAGTAGCAAATTATTAATATTTTATTTATTTGATTGACAAAATAACTAACAAAAGCATCCTTTAATTATGAACTAAGCTTCATCAATCCATCATATATGTAGGATTGAAATTTTTTTATAATAATCATTTTTTTTAGTTAAGCATGATTTTATTATTAAGAAATGATGATGATAATGAATGAAAATTTTGAGGCATGTGACTTAAGGTACACTCCATGGTCCAATTGCTACAAAAGTAGACATCATTTAATACCCACTAAAGTGACGTTTCATGTCTGTTAAGTAGTAAGAACTACTCATTTGGCTCACTTCCAAAAGTGATTAGAGAATGATTGCCCTAACTAACTATGATTAACACTCTTTTAATTCCTTGACCCAAATCGAGCGTCCTTTTATTTTTGGTTTCTAAGTCATCCAATTGGAATAACAACAGAGTCAAAAGTCAAACAGAAGCAACATTTAAGCCATAAATCGTGGTTGTTACTGAATAAATTTGAATAACTTGTATCAAATTTCTTGCCTGGAAAATATGATATATGTTTTTTAATCAATTACAAAATTATTTTGGTTTGTTTTAAAAAAAGAGATAATTTATGCTTTAGTACAAATTAATAAAAATTATTATAATTCTAATTTATTATTTTATTATAAATACAGATGAAATTTCACATTATCTCAAAAAACAAAAATTAAATCTCTCTTTTTCTGTAAAAGTTACCCCATAAACCTTTTCTGTGAATATTAGTTAGTTCAGTTTATTTAGTAGTGGTAGTAGCCCATTTGCCAAATGGTAAAGTATATCAACCATCGCAGTCTTAGTGCCATTTTGCAAAACGATAGCGGCCCAACAATCCACTTCCTTAAACTTTACCTAGGCCGGAGAATCAAATACCACGTGCTTTGGCCCACCAGACAACAGGCAACCCGCTTAACACCGGTGCCATCTTCCACATGTAAGAGACTTCTAGCTTCTAGCACATGCATGGCTAAAAAGTGCTTTTAATAATTTCTTTCTAACCCTCACAAAATATAAATTTAGGGCAGGCACTTACCGTACTCACCTACAAAAATGAAATTATTCCACGAAGTGTTTTATTTATATTGATAATAATGTAAAATTACGCGTCTTCAACCGATCAGTATTTTCATTTAGGCCCTTGTGACTACCACTTTATTTAAAAATCAAATCTAACGAAAATATATCATTAATTTTTGCAAAAGCTTCAAATTAAAATACGAAATTCACTTTTTTCTCAAAAGGAGATACCAGAAAGTTCGCAGCCCAAACACAGATTACCACCACATTTCTAACCGCAGGAGTTACCAAAAGGTAAGGTACATACGCAAGCAAAAAAAGCAGAAGGGTAGTAATAATATATTTAAAGACCACAAATTACTTCAAATTTAAATGATAAACTCGATTAAGCAACATCATCCAATTAGACATCCATTGTTTCCAAAACGAAGAAACACAACGATAAAACTCATGAAGCTAAAACAATTTTAAGAAGCCACTGCTATCATTGTGCTTTGGGCAAACCCTTGTCAGGTCTAACAGAAGAAAGGGTGTATGCCCTTTTAACGATACTGCAAAAAACAATTTAACCACAATTAATTACTTTTTTACGGATAAGAAATTTAACAACAATTAATTATCCAAATAGTAAGAAGACTTAAGAGACTGTAATAAGATTTGTAATAAAACTGGAGAAATAAGCTTCACCCCAAACAAAAACTGAACAATTAGCAAAACATAATACCCTAGAAAGTGGAGGATATAAAGAAAAGAAATATTTATATTGATGAGCAAAGCCACAATTCTTAACCGAGATAATATCAAGAACTAGATGTCGTTGACGTTCAACTCAATAGTTAGTTATTATTACCTTAATAAAGCCAATTTCCTTGGCGTTGGTTTTGAAGCATTGTCTACAGCACATAATCCCATACTTCCTAATCAACCCATGAGGGTTCCCACAAACACGGCTGCCAGGACAAACAAATTTGTTATCAATAAATCTTGTGTTTTAGTTTCTTCCAATCAAATACATTCTTGAATCACGTAAGGCCTTAGAAACCACACAAAAATAATCTTTAAACCCATATTGTGACAAGTTTACATACATATATATACTTGCATTCTCATATACACAAGGTTCGTACAAGGCGTTGGCTTGTACAAGAATATAAAATTACAATGTTTTAACAAGAGAATTCCCAGAAATATATTCCTCATGCCATACCAACTATTATATCTGATGCAAGAAAGAAAAATATCATCAAAGTTCAAACCTATTTGAAACATGTTTCAATACATACAAATAAATAGATATAGATAGTCAGCCTTCTTACATTCAAGGTATTGGTTTTGTACAAGTCTATACAATTACAACACTTTCAAGAGTGCATTCATGCAGATATTCCTCATACAACACTAAATATATCTAATATAAGGGTTATCACACAGTAAATTTATTGCACGGTTAGGCTGATTAAAGCCTAGACACACATGACAAATAGCTGGGAATAACACTATAAGAAGAGTATGGCATATGCAAACGTACTATAGGTCTTGTCAAAGAACAAGGGAAAAAAAATAAACAGATAATTAACCCGAACAATATTTGATAACTGTGCTCTATTTAGATTTCCCTCACACCTCTATTTAGACTTCCCTCACAACTTTTCCAAGGCTTAATACTAACTAGTCTGAAAGCACTGATGCGTTCCATGTGCATCACAAATAAAAACTATTTATAATTAAATAAGAAACAAAAAAGTGGTAGAAAGTAGAGTAATAAAAATTTATTGAAATTTTTTTATGAACCCAAAAGCTTCACCTAAACTACTTTCCCAAAGGTACTCGCCTCTATAATATAGATAGATAGATGGATAATAATTCAGGTAACTCTTGTTTCGCAAGGCATGAAATATAAAAATAGCCTAAAACTGTCAAATTAAACACCATAATCCATTCAAGCTACTAATTTTAACACCTTTCACATCCTCTACTCGTTCGTTAAAATAATTTCAGGGTATAATTTAATCGATTTCTACTTGATCACATAATATCAGCCCCCAAAAAAGGCCAAAAATCAAGTCAATTAGTAATTCTAAGCTCATAATAATCCAAAATACAGTTAGAGAGAGTCAATTCTATGCAATTAACATTAATCGAAAACAAAATCGCATAAGAAAAACCTTAATCGTAGAATCAATGAATGCAAAAACTTAAGAAATCAACATATGCAAACCATTAATAGACATATCGATTCAGATTCAGCTAGTTTACCAAGCGCGAGATCCAGGGCCGTAGGTCTTAGGATGAGCGTTCCAGATGTTTGAATGACCCATGCTTTATCTCTCTTCTCTCCTCTTTGCTTCTTCTTGCCCTAGAGTTTGCCGCCGCTGATTGAAATGAAATACGCAAGAGAGAACTCAAGTGTTCAAAATGTGGCATTTATAAGGCAGGTTAGTGAAACCCTAAGCCGACTCTCCTCAATTTTCGGCATTTTGCTTTGTTCTAAGGGTAGTTTAGGGCTTTCGCTGCAGAGGGTTTAAGTAAAATGCATAAACAATCCTGGACTCTGCTTTGGAACCCCGTTATTGTACGAAAGTTTTTTTTGACACCCTATTTGTTTCAAAAGTTTCAGGGTAAACCCTATTTTCTCTGTTTCTATTCTTAAAGACTCCAGAAGATTTGATGGGAAATGAAAAAAAATGAAAAAAAAAAAAATTTGAATTTGAAATTGAAATTGATTTTTTTTTTGAAATTCTTTTGACAATCAATCAAATTATGTTTTAACATTATCTTTATATTATTTTTTTTAAAAAAGTAAAGTAATCTAGATTTATTTTAGTTAAAATAATCTTTCTATTTACAATTAATTTTTTTTTTCCTTTGCATTTTCCAAATTCCAAATTGGAAGTGACTATCAGAACAATTTTTGCTCGTTTAAAGTGACCTGCAGGATGCAGTCGCGCTAGATTGAGATTTAGAGAATTAGAGGGGTAATTCATTAATGGACTTCTTTTCTTCCTCCCTCCTATATTACATGCTACTAATACTTTTTTTTGTCTTATTTTTAACGAGATTTATATTTTAATTTTTAACTATTAATAGCACTAATTTTAATATATTTTAAAACAATTTTTATTTATTATATTTAATATTAAATAAATAATTAAAAATATAACATGCAAAAATAATTCAAATATAGAATGATTAAAAGAAGAAAAAGACGTGACATTAACTAAATTACCCCTCTAAATTTTGCACGAGCTAGCAGAGGTCATTTAACGTAGTACGTTTAAATGTAGTGTATCTTTTAAGAATTGGAATGAAAAATGGGGTACGTTTAAGAACTTTTAGAAAAAAATTGGGATAATCTTTTTGTCAAGGGGTCCAAAACCGAGTTTAGCGTTCCAAACGATGTCGTAATCCTCGAATTCTTATACTCCGTTGAAGCACCTGCCGGGTGCCGACTTGGGGAAGAGCAAAACAAATGGCGAAGGAAGGATCGTCATCTTCGTCTGTTCCAATCTCTACAGAAGATGAAGAGCTGCAACTATACGGCGAATCGGGTTGGGTCGAAGCCCGAACCCACTGCGATCACCTGGGCTCCTTATCATCGGGCCTCGTCCATATTCCTACTCCTGACACACCCTGCAACAGGTCCCTCCTATTTCTTTAAAGCCCTAAATATTGAAAATTATTTGAAAAATAGTAAGTTAACCCATGTTAGCTATAGAGCTTAGGTGTCTAAAGTAAGTAGTAATTCAGTAAACTCCCTCCATTCCTTTAAAACTGTCTCACTATTGAATTTTGGCTTTCCAATTGTGAGCTTCAAGATAATTGTTTCAATAAGATCAAATAGTTATCGGGTTGGAAAACCGGAAGCGGTAAGGAGTTTCTTAGGGCACTCAGATATAGGACTCATTTCGGTAGAAACTTAAACAGCTGAAATCAAACACTACTGAAATTGAGCTTGTAGTCGAAGTCAAGTTTGAAAAGTTAAAATCTGGTTTGGTTACGATTAGCTTATACAACTTAAAATAAGTTATTGTTTGGTATCAATTGTTGCGATTACAGCTGAAATGATATAAATAACTTAAAAGTACATAAATTTATATGAAAGTGTTTGTTCCATGTTGTCACATTATTATCTAATCTTCTAAAAATAAATTAAGTAAATTTATAGTTAATATATTTGTATGTTATATTTTTTAATATATTTAAAATGTAAAAAATACTATGTAAAAGGAGTTTTTAGAGCGTTTTAAAATTCGTATCAAATATTATCAAAATATTATAACATTTAAACTTGAACAGAGAGAATACAATTGTCCGTGGAAGAACAATAATATAATAACAAATATTACTATAAATTATAAATATAAGGAGAATAAAGAATTATAAATAGAGTATAAGTGGAAAATGAGACCTGCAGCTTAGCCAAAAAAAAAACTGTGTTGTCTGAACTGCTAAACAAAGATGATGTTGAACTTAAGCAGCTACCGCGTGGTGAGATGGTAGGTCCCATGAGACGTCTGCCCATCACATTTTCTACCTAACAAGAATAACAATAGAGTTCCAGAGACAAACTCTCCAAACCCTTCAAAACTCTTCGTACCAAACATGCACATAGTAAATTATGGGATTGTGTAATATGTGGTTTTCCCAGTGCGCACGACGGTAGTAGTTGCGGGTTTATCATTATTCAAAACAAACAAAATAACAAAAGATCGACTTGTAATTTTATAGGATTTAGTTTTTTTACACCTAGATATAATGGCTATTAGTTAATAGTGGAGGCATGATAATATAAAAGTAAAAAATGTTAAACTTGAGGATTTGTTTCAATTTCTATCATCAATAAAAATGGCAATCTTTTGGTGGAATAGATGAAGTTTGTAAATGATAGGCTTTTGATCGAACAAAGGGAGTGTTAGTTTTCACATTTGTTTGCCTTCTGATATAAATCCTACATTTCGATATGACTGTAGATTGTAACTCCTAACTCCTTAATCCTTACTCCTTAATGCTGCGGTCTATGGTGATAAGTGATAAGAGATAAATGGAATGTAACTATGTTATGGGAGAATAGTTGAAGAGCGAGTAAATGAACCAGTGTTGCTATTAACCACATGGTCTATGGTGGGTTGTTTGGAGGGATAGAAATTTTTAGATATTTAAAAGAGAAGGAGCACAGTATTGTTGCGATTCTTGATTTGCGTATAAGCATGATTCTTTTTTATTTTTTCACAGCATAAGGTGTATATAGGCTTAATTGTGGCTTTTGGATACTTACTTTGGGAAGTACTTGTTTGTAGCCAA
The DNA here is from genome assembly GCA_032359685.1 of Pittosporum tobira. Lineage (NCBI taxonomy): Eukaryota > Viridiplantae > Streptophyta > Magnoliopsida > Apiales > Pittosporaceae > Pittosporum > Pittosporum tobira. The sequence continues at coordinate 12,290 of JAUMHB010032462.1, read as the reverse complement.
CTTGTATAACTTTTAGAGCATATGGAACCTAAGTGCAGCAAGAATGCATGTTTAGTAAGCCAAATGTAGGTTCAGAAAGCTGCTTTTAAAACTTGAATTGAACTTCAATTTTTGTTGTGGTGAGTTTAAGCTACAAACTCAACTTTTAAAAATTGTACCAAACTTTTAGTATTAAACCCGTGAATTTTAAACAAGAAAATGCATATGCTGACTTGACGATCATTATCTGTAGGTGCCACCATCCTAGTGAGAACTGGTTATGCTTATGCTGCAAGGATGTTCTCTGCAGCAGATTTGTGAATAAGCACATGCTTGAGCACTCTCAACAGACAAATCATTGTCTAGCACTAAGCTACAGGTATGTATTAAAACTCGCTTACATTTCCTAGTTCTTTTTATCGAAATAGTCTTTTTATAAATTTGTCCAACTCATGACTTTCTGTTTACTTCTTGTAACACAGTGATCTATCAGTTTGGTGTTTCTCCTGTGATGCATATCTAGATGCTCAAGTGATTTTGCCTCTTCGGCCTGTTTATGAGACTGCTTACATGCTGAAATTTGGTGAAGCTCCACCATTCCGGACCGTTGAATTTTGACTTGGGAGGTAGCAGAGATGATGGCTCAACTACTGAGAATTAACTTTCCCTTCATTATCATTTTCATTTTGAGAGTTTAATAGAGGGGAGAGGTTTTTCATTTTGAAAGTGTAACAGAGGGAAGAGGAGGGGAGTTGGACAGGTTCTATTTTGCTGACTGAATATTTAGGCTGCTCATCTTTCAGGGCCAAAACTTTAAACCTCGAAATGGTTCAAAGTAATATTCTGTATAAAGTCATTGCATCCTTAGCAATTTTGATCTTGTTGAATTTCTTAACTATTCAGCTTTTACGTCATTATAACCTTGTAGCGAAGTGCAAATCCTACAAAATAGAGTGTAAATATCACCTCTCTAAATATTCTGAAACTTCTTTACCAACTATGATTTTGGTATATAAATAAGTTTCATAAGGAATTTCATGTTCACAATAACGTCACTAATACATAAATAATGCTTCCGATGGTTGGGAATCCCTGTATGTATCCTAATTATAAATTCAATACGTAAAAGGTGCCTCATTGCCATGTTGTTGTAGCTCCTTGTAGATCACAGGTACGATGCTCACAATCTAGCTTGCCCCACCGTGCATCAACTCTTTCACAGGGAAACACCAACTTCCCAAGGCTGCTAAAAAGTAGTATAAAAAATTAACAAAAAATACAGCATCGAAGACAATTAGAGGGGAATTTAGTTCATCAGCGATAAAGACTGCCACTAATTTACCTCCGATTAACAATGTTATGCGTGCGACACAACCATTGGGAGAACTCGGCTTGAGATCCAGCCTCTACAGGATTTGCTCTGTCAAACATGTACAGAAGAATCATCCATCAGTTGAGGTGAGATATCGAATTGGAAATAGGAAATTAGGAAGAGTTGTAACTTAAATTTCCTTGATTTCCTTAGCAATTGAAGGTCCAATAATCAAGACCATCCTATGGGCTGAAAATTACTGAAATGACCATTTTTAAAATCCAAAAAAGGCCATGAAAATTAAAACAAGAGGCCTTTCAGAAAAATTAATTACAGAATTAAGCAAATTTACTCGGTTATAAAATGCTCTAAGGTGTCAAGTGCCACATCGATATTAAGTGCCCTTACAGTCCCTTTTACAGTATACTAGATTTTAACATATATTTCTCATGTTCTATGGAAGTTCAAACAGCTTTCAGTTCTAATTTGAAGGCTCGAAGTTCAGTTGCCAAATGGAGCTTAGTTCAGCAAACTAATGGAGGCACAATCGAGCATCATGAATTTCATTTCATCATGTTCTCTATCTTCTTAGGATATAAGAGGATGCGAGATAGTGAAAAACCTTTCCACTAGGCAATGACAGTATGATAAAACAAACAGTCAGTAACGGAGTCAAACACATTACATGTCAAAAGAAAATTAATTTACCAGCTACGCTAATTAAAAAAATTGAAGGATAGGCTGATGCACATACAGAACATTTGTCCATGTGATCCATAATGATTTTCTAAAGTTAAGGAGGTCAGCTGATCCACAGAGAGAATTCGTCCACGAATACAACTTATGGCTTGGAAACCCTGAAAGAAGGGATTGTTGAACCGTAGTGCGTATTTGTTGTTCTCTTTTATTTACATAAGGTTGTTTGGAGCCGTCGTTACCTGGATTTTAGTTTAAAAAATGAATCCTTCTAGAGGAAGAGGGGAAAATCAATACCTTAGAACTTCTTTAAAATGATCGGCGCATTCCTTACAAGGATACATTCTAGACAATATTGCCATCTGCATTCCAAATGCAAATCTGTGAATAATTGATAGCCAATACATGCACCATTTATGTTGTCTACAAAACTAAGGTCATGCTTTCATTTCAGCTTGCAAAAAAGTCTTCAAATCTAAACCGCCACACATCCCAGCAGTTTCTTGTTGAGCAAATGTAGGGAATCCACATTTTAAGTAATTTAGGCAACAATTTAATAGAATATTCATTTAAACAAAACTAAACATTCTATAGAACAGTATGACTTGTACACCTGGAGTGTCAAAGGATATCATACCAGTTCTTTCACATCCTTCTTTTGTTGCCTGGTTGGTTTGTCTGGAAATTGTGCAGCAAGAGTGTGAAGTAATGTCCAAGTCGACCTTCCAAGCTCTTCTTTCGACACTGGTTGAGCAGATTTTTTCTGAAGAAAATAAAACCAGCCAAAGACTAAAGGAAACATTATTGTAACTAGTTCCTAGAATCAAGAATTACGCTTACATATAATAATGAAGATTGACTATTTGAATTATAGTATCCCGTTCCAAATTATAAGAACACTTATCCTTCCAATCTGCAAAGGGCACTACCTCTTATAATTCAGAACGAACCGGAGTTCCATTTTAATACAGTATATGTTAGTATTAATTATGTTGATATCAATACTTTGGAGATACATACATATATATATAGCATGTATGGTATTGCAATTAGGGACGGTAAATGAGTCAAGCTTTCAGAAACTAGCTCGAGCTCAAGCTTGTTTGGCTTAATAAGCTAAGTTCAAATTCGAAAAAAAAAAAAAAAAAACTTGTTTAGCATTAAATATTCAAAATTCTTCATAAGTAAATTTAGGCTTAGCTCGTTTAATCTCATTCATTTAATTAAACGACCTAGACTTGACTTCGAAAAAAATTCGTTTAAGAGTCCAGCTAGAGCACGACAGATTCGCCTTGTCTCGGCTTGTTTTCACCCCTAAATGAAATCATGTGAAACCTTTCATTCAGAACTTTTATCGAGCAGTCAGAAGCCTTTCAGCTCAGTGCAAAGAGTATCCAATACTAATAGATTAAGAAGTACTACAACATAATCGAAGTTCTTGATGATGAAAATTAAAGTGGGTACCTTTATTTGGATGTCTGTGGATTGGAGAAGGGTAGTAGAATCATTGTTTGAGAGAGAAAACAGAGGAGGGCGCTTAGTTGTGGCCGATAATGAGTTGTGAGCCAAGCCAGCTAAATGGGACAATTGGGTTTGTACAGATTTGGAGACCCTTTCGAATGTTTGGAAGATGGCCTGCAATGGATTTTCAGACATCTCGATGAAGAGAGGTCCCAGAAAATTCGAGTGCGGAGGTCACAAGTATTGCTATGTGCAATGATCAGTGATCCATTGCAGGAACATACCGTAACGACGAGCACTTTTTCTTGCATTTTAATGTGACAAGATAGAGTTTTCGAGTTCAATAGTTTATAATTATTAAAAAAAAATTTCAAGGAGTTTATTAATTTATAATTATTAAAAATTAATATTATTAATATTTAAAAATTATATTTTAAATAATTAATTAAAAAAATATATTTAAAACATAAATTTAATATCAAAAGAATTTCATTAATTAAAAGATAAATTATTATCTTTATAATTTAAAGTTTTAGGATCAAAATAAAAATAAGAACTAAAATTAAACTAATAAAAAATTAAAAATATTTTAAGTTTTAGATTCCTAATTTTTTTTTTTATTTATCATACATATTTTAAATAATTTTTCATTATAATGAAGCCTAACAAAAAATTCTTTTCACAATTTTGAAACTTACTTAAGTTAAAAATCTCAGTTCAATAAATATATTATTAAGAATTTTAAAATAATTGAATTCTTATTTATTTATTTAATAATTTTTAAATTATTATATTATTATATTATAAATTTAAGTCAACTTTAGATATTAATCATTTCTAATTTTATTAAATATCAATAGCCATAATTTAATAAATATATTAACTTCTTTAAATTTTGAAAAATATTGATACATGCACACCCTAAATACATTGAAAAATTGTATAATATTTTAATAATATATTATCTACAATACTATAATAATGTATAATTATGAACTTATAGTTTACATATATCACCACAATTTTTAAAAATTTATATATTCAAAAGAATGAGGAAAAAGTCATTATTTTATATGAAACTATTAGTTAATTATATAATTTAGATGTTTTAATTTTGATACTTTCAAATTTAATATCTTATATCTTAGACCTTTCATGAATTTATTTTCATAGTATGAACTTGATTTATTTTTATTATTAACAATAGTAGTGATGCAATATTTTTATGGATATTACATTTTAATTTATATAGTTTTTTTTTTCATTTATGAGATTAAATAAAAAATTTAACCTTGTTTTTATATATAATTTTGGTTATAAAAAGATATTCTTCGGTCTAAATTTAAAAGTCCTTATTTTGTTTTTATAGCTTTTAACATGAATTTTAAGATATTTTTAAAACATAATTTTAAACAATATTTTCAAGAAATATTATCTATATTTAAAAGTATATAATAAAAAAATATGTTCAATGTGCACAAATATTTAAAAATTATAATGTACAAATATGATTTTAGAACATCTTAAACTATGTACCAAACATAGTCAAAAAATTAAGACAAAATATAACTTGGACAGATGGAGTAATTAATGTTAACATGTGCTTACATGAGCATTTCGACTCTCTCATTCTCTTTCACATAATAAGGCTCTCATAAGTCCAATTATATTAAATTACTAAAATTTAAATATTAAGTTTTTTAAAATAAATATTAATTAAAGATGACAATTATATTTATCTAATTCCTTTTTAAAATTAATTTATCTAATTAATTTATCCAATTAAATTTCTTAATTACTACTAATGTATTCTATCTGTCTTTATCCATATATTGATAGAATTTTGTTAATAAGTAAAGACTTTCATAAATTATAAAATTTATATTTAACTAAGAAAATTATAAAAATAATAGAACTTTTATTAACATCTAAGATAAGAAAGATGCATTAGTTCAAGAATAATTTATTATAAGAAATGAAACTAAATTTTATTGTATAAGATATATATTGCCTTAACTAGAGAGTCCACATTTCAAAAGTAAACAAAAACTATAAAAACAATGTGTTATAATTTATTTAGCCCTCTTATCATTTTGATTTTCTCAATATAGTTTTATTTCATACTTAAGTAAGAAGTGAATAAAAAATAAATAAACAATACATTAAGTATTATAATTTTATATGTTTAAAATCAAATAGCATTACTTTCATACTACATATATGATATAACACTCACACACACATATGTATATGCATTTTAATATTAGTTTATAAATGTTATTAAGCATTTTATAAATTTCTATTATAGTTTGAGTTTTATTAAATTTTTTGTTAACTTAATTATGATGAGTGACTAAATTCTAAAGAGATTATATTTTAATATGTGCATAAGTATTATCATATTATTTTTAAACATTTGTACAAAACCATAAAATAAATTTTATTTTTAAGTATAACTAATTAAAATCATATATAGTTCGTGCCTTACACAGGTTCCAAACTTAAAGTAATAAGATATCTAAAGTCTTATTTTATTAAATAAAGTAATACTTTAAAATTTTGTAAGATGTTGATAAATGCAAGCTCTAAATATATTAATAAATTGTATAATATAATATAATAATATATTATTTACAATATTATAGTAGTATATTATTATGAACTTACAGTGCTCATATGTCATCACAATTTTAAAAAAAAAACACATATTCAAAAGAGTGAGTAAATAGTAATTAATTTTATATAAAATTAAAGTAACAAACGGAACTCCCACATATATGAGTCTGTAAATAGAACTAAACAGTTCAAGATTTATTCGAGATTGCTCAGTTAAAAGTTCGATTTGAGCTCGATTTGAAATATTAAAGAGTAAAATATGAGCACATTTTAAAGTTCGATAAATTATTTGGACCTTATCAAATTATTTTTTTATATTGATGTTCGATGGTATTCGCTCGAAAACTTCAAATTACTTTAGCTCGATTCGTATTCGGTATTGATTCGATAGCTAAACGAGAAATACACAAATTTCATTTCAAGTTCGTTAAATAGACAAGTAGAATCTAAGCATATCAATATTAGACTTGTTTACATCCCCACTCAGATAGTCAAATAATTTAAGACTCCCTCAGGTTTCATTCTCACAAAATAAAACTCTCTTGAATGGTCCGATAATTTACATATACTAAGAAAAGTATAAAACTCTCTCAATAGTCCACTAAATTATAAATACTACAAAAATATATTATTATCTAAAAATTGTATCTCACTTAATTAATTAAAAAATATTATTAAAACATAAATTTAATTCCAAAAGAAAACACATTTGACCATATTGAGTATTATATTTTTACCAATAAATAAATAAATTATTGTCTTTACAATTTATAATATTAGAGTTAAACGAAAAAAGAACCAAAATTAGAATAATACTCCAAGAGATATAAAATATTAATTCATTAAATATATTAACTCCTTCAAATTTTGTAAGATGTTGATATGTATTAAAAATTATAATATAATTTAATAATATATTATTTAAAAAATATAGTAATGTATTATTCTGAACTTATAGTGTGCATATGTCATCACAATTTTTAAAAAGCCATATATTCAAAAAAATGACGAAATAGTAATTAATATTATATAAAATTATTAGTTAATTAGGTAACTTATGGTTCATTTTTGATAATTCCAAATTTAATATCTTATACTCCTGAACCTTTATGAATTTACTTTTATAGTGTGAACTTGATTTATTTTTATTATTTGTATTGATATTACATGTTAATTTACATAGTTTGCCCTTTTTTCCCTTTATGGGATTAAATAAAAAAAAAATTAACCATATTTTTAGATATAATTTTGGTTATAAAAAATAATTACTATCAACACAACATTTGAACTCTTTCATTCACTGTGACATGATAAAACTCTCAAAGAGTCTAATTATGTTAAAGTACTAAACTTTAGATATTAAGTTTTGCTTAAAAAAAGAAAAAAATATTAATTAAATATTTCATATTTACTTTATTTTTTTAAAATTAATTTAACAAATTTATTTATCCGTGAAATATTTTTAAGTACTGCTACTATATGTCTACTTATATATATCCATATGTTAACGAACTTTGTTAAGAAGCAAAGGCTTTCACGAATTTTAACATTTATATTTAACTTTGTAAAAATTTTAAAACAATAAAATTCCTATATACAGTTAAGATAAGAAAGATGTATTAATTCAAAAATAAATCAAATCGATCATTCTCTTAAATTTTATATATATATAGGCAACTAAGATAGTCTAAGCTTCAAAAGTAAACAAAAAATATAATTTTATGAAAATAAAGTGTTTTAACTTAAATAAAAGAGTAAATGAAAAAATAAATAAGCAATATATCAAGTAGTATAATTTTATGTCTTTAAAATCAAATATTTTTTAGTTTTTATGTTAATTTTTTTTTTGGATAGCATATGGATGACATTACACACACACACACACATGTGTGTGTGTGCATTTTAATATTAGTTATAAATGTTATTAAACATTTTATAATTTTTTTTCATGCTTTAAATTTGATTAAAATTTTTATTATTCAATTATGATAAGTGATTAAATTTTAATATGTGCACAAATATTTTTATATTATTTTTAAATATGTACAAAATTATAAAATAAATTTTATTTTTAGATATAGATAAATAAAATTATATATAACCCGTGTCTTGTACGGATTCTCTGACTAGTTAAAACTAAAAAGTGGCCACAAACGAGTCCCATACTCCCATTTTAGTTTGACTTGTGATGTTTTCAATTAAAATTTATATTAGTTTATTTAGTTTTACTTTAAAAATGTATTACTCCATAAATTATCTAAATTTTATTGGCGGTAAAATTTGTTAATTTTAAAGTAAATAATGAATTTACATCAATTTTTTTAAAATATAAAATTTATTAAAATTTTATTCTAAATGTAAACACGAGACTCTTTCCAAAATAGGGTAATTATTTTAAACATTCAATCAATTGATTTAACATTGAATGTCTTATAATTGAATCGCATTTTATAACATCCAATAAAATTGATACTTATCTATTTGATTATTAATTTGATTTGTGCATTCCTCTAGATAATCCACTCTCTGGTAATTAAAATTAAATTATATTGTTTGAATTTATTGAAATCTATTGAAGTTGATCCTCATATGTGCCACTAAATTTACACGTATTTTTAAAAACAATACATTTTATTATTTTTAAAAAATAAAAAATAAAGATCACCAACCTCGCTATCACACATACTATATTTTTTCTTAAAATGTCAAGATTATTTTACAAAAAATATTAATTATATAATTAATGGGCCAAAAGTATATTCGCAATGAATTTTGTTCTTAGCCAAAGCATTATATTTATTTTTTATAATGTCTATCGTTTATCTTTAACCTCCTATAAATAGATGTCGTCTGAATATTATTTTTGTCATTGAGATCTTATAGCAATCAAATATATTGACACTCGAGTCATACGAGTTAATTGAAGATCAAACATGATATCTTCAAGGGTATGTCTCACTTGCATAAGTCTAATTTAAATCTATTATATGTTCATGTTCATAGTAATGTATTCTATTTCAATTTATACGTTTACTTATTACGTGTTCAAAGACATCAAGTATCTTTAAGGTTTTTATGCATGGCGTCTTTCCTCTCGTCCTGTATGTAATAATTAAGGAACTTAGGTTTGATCCTCCTCGTCTTTATATCTTTAAGGTTTTACTTCTTATTTCTTTTTCTTTTTTTTAAATTTTTATTTCAATACGAGTCTCACAACGGTATATGTAAGAATTTGACATGCTTTTATCATACATAAAAATTATTGATCAAATACATATTTTAGATTCCTTATTTCCTATTTATATTACTCGCATGATTTTCTTTCCGTTGAATATATTTATAGGAAATTTAAGTCACTATAAATTCAAGAAAAAAAATTTAACATCATTTATTTTACTTTTACTTTATTTTTTAAGAAGGGGTTATTTTACTTTAATTTAACCTCAAATTCTAAAACAACAATTCAATTCAATTATTTAACTTTTGCAATTATAAAAAATATTTCCCCTTAATTATTTCTAACTAATACCTAAAAAATAATTATCATATAATATTTCGTATCATATACTAATAGATTAAAGATGGTGATTTCGTAAACTTAATAGTGGGAACATATGAAAGGTCAATAGTCAATAGCATTAGAGATTACTGATTTGTTTTCAAAGAATATAAAAATTTAAAAAAAAATCGATAACTCTATAAAATGAAATTAAGAACTTTATAAAAATTGAATTTGACCCTACTTAAATATTTTTTTTTGTCTAAAATTAATTAAGAATTTCTTCACTTCAACAGTATTTATAAGATAACCATTAATTTGAGAAAGTCAAAAATGCCAAATTGATTAAAAAATACTTTACTTTAATCATTTTTGTTGCAATTTAATTATGATTTGTGATCAAAACCTAGAGCTAACTATTTATAAGAAATATTTTAACTTGATTTTTTATTTTTATTTTTCATTTCTTATCCAAAATGAGAAACCGGGAGTACAAAACACAACCAAACACGCCCTTAATTAAAGACGGCCAACAAATGAAAACCCGTACTTGTAATGGACTTACAAGGACGTAAAAAGCTTCATTGCTTTATTTCATGTTTGCTCTCGTCTTCTATTAGACTTGAATAAATTCATAGACACGGACATCATCACATCGATCAGGGAATTTGGGGCAAAAAATTACATATAGTGCAGTTCAAGAACAATACACTCTCAATTGAGGTCAATTCTCACGGTATATATCTCTATTCCTTAATTCGTCAACTGGGTATTCAATTTTCATCGCAATCTAAAAAGGGTTTCGTTTACTTTTATTTTTATTATTTTCTTCGTTGTTTTCTCCCTAATTATGTTAATTACGTGAAATGCTTTTTTATTTTGGCTTAGTTCATATGTTGGTTGTGCTAATTAGTGTAAATTTCTTAGTTGGTTGATTAAATTGTATAACATTTCGTAAACTGTGTCTGGCTGATCTTTGTCCTGGTATGTTATTTGTACGGAGTATTTAATTACCAAAAAAAATCACCAAGAGAAAAATGTTCCTTTTAGTTTCAGAAAAAGTCGCAAGCTTGTGCATTGTAGCTAATTGATGTTACAGTTACTCTGTGT
>JAUMHB010032461.1:17217-36184 GCA_032359685.1 Pittosporum tobira | reverse complement strand
TAATAATAATAATAATAATAATAATAATAATAATAATATCAAATTTTCTTTCTTCATTAACAGTTTCTTTTAAATTCCCAAAACATGATAATTTTCAGGGGTCCAGCTTTGTCAATGTCATGCATAAACAATAAAATTCCTCGTTACTATGTACCCAAAAAAAAAAAGAAATTCCTCATTACTAAGGTCTAAGTACAATTTTACTACTTTAGAAAAAATAAGTTATTTTAAAATGTTCGGCATAACGTATTGATTATACGTTATAAGTGGTGTACAATACTTTTAATTAAAAGAAAAAGAAGTTCGTGATGAGATGTTTTTCTTTTACTTTCTTATGAATCATCAACATACTTGATTAATATTCATATTGTCCCCATTTACCATAGCAAATTTGGACCAAATTTGCCCTAAAATTATTTGTAATTTTATATTTTTTGAGCAAGCTTTTTTGAAAATAAAATATGGATTAGAAGCTTCAGCTTATTAAATAAGCAGGAATAAATTAAATTGCTAAATAAGTTATAAGCTGTTTACGAATAATATGCAACAAAGAAGGCCTAAAAGATATGCAAGTTTTTTTAAAAAGTAGTTTTGAAATAACTATCATAGTATATATTAATAAAATTATATAATTTATACAAGACTTATTTACGTGTAGTTATTCAAATTTTAAATAGCTTAATTTTGTTCTCTTTCATCAAGTATGAACTTTTTAAATTTATGGACTTTTGATGATTATGACTTGTTTTTTGACCAAAAAAATTACAAATCAAAGATGTAATGCTCTTATCCAAAATATTTCAAACTTTTTTAGCATAATATCTCTCATGTAAATGCTTTGCTTAGATCTGTAAAATAGTTGATAAAAATAATCGAGTTGCATTAATGGCTGAGATGATGAGTGTTAAACAACGAATTTGTCGAGCTCAAATTTAATTCATTAAATTAAACTTTTATCTTAGTTCAAGCTAAATGTTAAATGAATTGAATTTGAGTTTGAAAAATCTCAACTCGTTTAACACTTCTAATTGATGGTGAACTATAATTGAACACATATACGGTGTCAACAAATCAATCTATTTATTATTATTCTCCGCACAAAGTTTAGATGGCTGAAATTTTAAAAGACATTAACTTGAAATCATGAATACTTCATCCGTTCCATAACTGTTGCAATGATTAATTTATTTTTTTTATGTATATTAAGAATTTACTCACATATTTTAGAATTTGATGCAACTCCTCAAATAGTTCATGTACAATGAGATTCACAAATCGCAATTTCTTTGGGACATCCGATAAAATGAGAACGAAAGACATAAAATTAACACGACATTTGTGCAAGGATGACATAGATAAAGAAGATGGCATGTGAAAAAGATAAGTCATCCAAATTCGATCTTTTATTTATTTTTTCCCCCCTGAGAAATTAATCCATAGCTAATTGTTTGTTACTTTAACCAGCGAATTTGTACTCATTTCCCTTCATTTATTTATATTTATGCAAATGTTGAGGGCAGGTGCAGCAAACACATTTGTGAGATGGTGGTGGTTCGCAACATATACACTCAGGGCACACAAGTTCGTCAAGAATTTCTGTATGGGAAACAAACTTAATTAATTAAGGAATTAATATGAGATGAAAAAAAAAAATTAAAAAAAAAAAAAAAAAAAAAAAAAAAAAAAAAAACACTAAAAGCTTAACTATAAGCTGTTCTCAAACTTAATATCGATGTAGTTCATGGGATTTAACCTGGAACCTGAAACCGAGCAGCTTCGCATGGTAACATCGTCATATGTGACAGAACAATGAAGACGGAGATAAATGCCACCAGGACGAAGATGGGAGAGTTGGATCTTGCCATTGCTAATTAAATTAAAATTATATTCTGGTCTGATTAATTTCTTAAAAATATGTAACGCTTATTTATACTGTTGCGAGAGAGAGTCTTATAAGGCAATTTTTGATTTCAAAGATTGATTTCTATGGATGACACTTCCTTATATTTATTCTCTTTCTTTGATTTCTATGGATGGTACTTCTTTATATTTAATCTCTTTCTCTTCTTTTTTTTCAATCATATCTTGATCCTTAATCATATAATTTTTATATATTGGAAAGATTGGATTTCTTTTTATAAATTTATAGACAATAGATAGGGCGGTGCTGGAAATATGAAATTTTCTATAATCGCGATTTAGACTTTAAAAATATACTTCATATGTTACAAATTAAAAATAACTTTTAAAAATGATAGTTTTTATAAATAACTTTTTTGTTACAATGTTATTCAAAAAAATAAGAGGAGAAATAAAGATAGGAAGTCTTGAGAGGGTGGACGGAAATGGAAAGTAAGGCTTTAGCGGTTGGGTATTGTGAGGACTATCTTAAAGTTTAATCCGGCAAGAGGAAAAAATATTTATTTTTGATTTTTTACAACTTATAATCTATTTAAACTAATAAATAAATTTTAATTTATTTTGTTTAGGACAAATAAGGTAAGATTGTTGGTTAATATGCAATCTGTGTAGAAAAGCATGCACCCAAATCAATTGAAAATTTGAAATACATCTATAATGGTGATCGGCTTATTTTTTAATTTGTGGTACTTTGCAAAATAGATGATAATATAGGCCGACTTAATCAACTTTTGTTACATATGTTGGCATTTGAGCCGTCCAGGAGCACTCTGGCTATGATTTTCCAAGATTGTTTTCTAAGCCAAAACTTTGGAAAATGATTCATATTCAACTCATGGATACTTTTTTTTTCATTTTATTTTAAACGTTTTAGTTGATTTTATTTAGTCAATATCAATATTTTTAGAATTGATATATCTAGTTATTTATTTTAAATATAGGTATAATTATCTCCAAGATTTGTGATTTCATATGTGCATAATTATTAATTTTAAAAATAAGTTTAATATTAAAAGTCAAACTGTTAATTTAATATTCTCTACATGTTATAAAAATAATTTTCAATTAAAAAATTTCCCGGTGAATTTTTGAGTCCCTAAAAATTCAAAACTAATGTAAATATGTTTGATTTTAACTAATGAAATAGTCGAAATTGTAAATTATGTGAATATTATTACTAATTATATAATTTATTTTAAATATTAAATTAATTTATATTACAATATAAATTTAAAATTGACTGGAATTAAAGAGACATGAGATTAGTTTACTATTATTATTTTTTTTTTTGGGTTAAAATGCTAATTCAATACTATGCAGAGTAGCATGTCTACAAGTTTTATGTCGTAGTCTTTTTAATGTGTTTTTAAACATACGTCGTAAGAATGGGCCTGGAGCCTGAAAGCTTCCCTGACATAGTAATATGGGCCTGAAAAAAGCCCATTGCAAACGCCATTGCTTTGATTCATTTATTCTGTTTGTCCAATGCATTGCCTAAACGTCCGACATTGTCCCGGCTAGACGCAATTTTTTAGTATATTATTTATAATAATTTTTTATATTTTTTTGATAAAATGTATAGCATTATCTGACCTAGATTTAATTTTTTGACGTTTTGATCATAGTATTTTTTTTTCTTTTTGTAGTTCTTCACACTTCATTTGGTAATTTATTTGTTTATAATACATTTAATATTTTTTTGTCCATGTTCACTTAAATAAGTAAATACCTACAAACTGAAGCATCTAAAACTATATTTATTGTTATTTATGTTATGTAACTCTCCAACATTCAATATTTAAATCATAAATTTTGGTAATTGATTTAAAAAAATCTAAGTTTACGTAGTATTCAGCCCGAGTTACATATCTAATGTCTTTATATCCGAGTTAACTTGATAAATGAAAAAAACAATGTTTGAATCATACCAACAAACTTAGTGTTTATAAATTTATATAATATATTGATTTATAAATTAAGTTTATAATCAATTTGACTTTAATTTTAAATTCAAAACTTTTGAAATTGAGTCAAATTGATAATTGAACCGAACCGACTCAATAAATAAACCAAATTGGTTTAATATTTGTCTATTTATATATTACATTGATTTGGTGCGACTCCTCAAATAGTTGAAAAAAATAAAATTAGCATGACTTTTGCGCAAGAATGAGATAAAGAATATGGCATACGACAAATTTAATCATCCAAATCGAACTTTTATTATTCTTCTTGACAAATAAATCCACAGCTAATTGTTACATTAACCAGTACATTAGTACTTACTTCCTTTTATTTATTTATTATATTTAGTTATTTTATCAACTAAAATGTCAATGACATTTCAGAAATAATTACGTTTGAAATTGGATGAAAGTGAACAACTCCTGCCTGGTTAGCTGTTTAATGTCAAGGACAGACGCAACAAACACATTTCTGAGATGGTGCTGGTTCACAACACATACAATCAATGCATATAAGTCTATCAGGAGTTTCTGCATGAAAAAGAAAAACTAATTTACAAAGGTATTAATTAATATAAGATGAAGAATGAGAATTATATAGAAAAAAAAAAAAACTAAAAACTTAATTATAACCGAATTATATGAATAGTAATGTTATGGGTGGCATTGTAGAGTTATAATACACTTCATCCGTCAGGAAAAGAATGTCACAATCATTAAAATTACATAAATTGAGAAAATTCTAGTATTTGATTAGAGAAAAAAAAATATAGATCATTTAAAATTTGAATATACAGGCCTACGTAAATAATTTTTCATAAATATGAACCACATAATTTATTTGATATGTGTATTATTGTGACATTCTTTTTATGAGAGAAATATATTAAAATTATGATATTTTTTTCCGGACAGAATAAGTGGAATATAGATATAGTTCAGAGAATTTAAACCTGGAACCCGAAACCGAGCAGCTTCACATGGTAACGTCAACACAGGTGACAGAACAATGGCGAAGAGGATAAGTGTCACCGGAAGGAAGCTTGGAGAGTTGGAACTTGCCATTGCTAATTAAGTTAATTACCTTCTAGTCTTATCAATTTCTTAAAATGGTTGATTACAATTTGTATATGTAATGCCTATTTATAACCGTTGCGACTTGCGAGACGCGTGTTTCAATTTCAAAGATTGAATTCTTTGGATGGGGGCGGTGCTGGGAACATTAAAATTTTCATAGACTTAAAAAAGTATTTCATTTGTTATAAAATTATAAATATTTTTTTTTAAAAATAGCACTTTTTATAGATAATTCTTTTATTTATAATTTTAATTAAAAAAATACGAGGACAAAAATGGATAAAAATATTTCAATGGCAGATGGAAATGGAAAATAAGATTTGAGTGGGTGGGTTTTGTGAAGAATGATGACGAAAGCAAGCGGTGATAAGGAGAGAGAATATAATAATAACTTCATGGTCTTTTATTATTTTCAGATAAAAATATATTTATAGTTTTGAAACAGACAATTATTATTAAATTTTTTTTAAATCTCTAAGTCAAAACGGATATAGTCTAGTCTTATTTGGAACAACTTATTATAATTTATTTTCAAAGGTAAATTATATTTAAAATATTTTTTTAAAAAATTTATAGATTAAGTACATCAATATTTTTAACTTATTTTAAAAAATCGATAGTAAATATTTTTTTTATAATTTATTTTAATTAATAAATAATTTAAAATTGTTCTAAAATAAAGGTGACTATTTGTTGATAATATAATTCGTGATTGACTGGGATGACTTCCTCAATACCTTAATAGAGAAGTTTAAAATGGGCAATAATTATTTTGTGTCCCGTCGGTTTCGCTACGCCATTTGGTGTCAAAATTACATCACGTTATCAATCTACCAATATTAATTTATGGGCCTCTTATTCATATTTCTATTACTCAAAATGGTTGATTGGCATAACGGAATTACAAGCGCTGACCCCTTTCATACTCAAATTACAAGACTGAAAATGAGCAAGGAACAAAAAAGTTACTATACATGATTACGTATTAATATTTTTTCCGTTTTAAAATTAATTTTTTTTTTTTTTTGAAAATAAAAATTAATTAGATTATGATTTTCATATAAAAAAAATTATTTTGAAAAAAGGCTTTCTGAAAACTTGTGTATAATTTCATTTATAGATAATGAAATAATAAATTAAAAATATTATAATATTTTATAATATTAAAATAAAAACTTATCTTCAATTTTGACAGGTAAAAAAAAAATTGAAAAAACGATTTCTAAATTTAAAGTGAATGTAGTTTATATAAAGTTATTCCCCATATTTTCCTTCCACTTAAACAGAAAATATCATATTAGAGAGTACGTTTCTCCGTAATTTGCCCTCGTATGAAATGAAGAAAATCTCATTCAATGGTACCTTCCTAGCACTTGCATTATTAGTAGACTGTTATTATTAGTCATAACTTGAGATCCACGTCATGCATACCAAACCACCGTGGAATTAATTAACTACTTTATATTTTCGGAAAGGTTGGCCGAATTTTCGACTTAATTTCGTACAAGAAGTTCTTGTCAAGAACTATACATGACAGATTGGTCGTATAACACGTGCGAAATAGAGATTTCTTTTGAAAAGAATAATAATAATAATAATAATAATAATAATAATAATAATAATATTAAAATCAAAGTTTCCTAGCTAGTTGTTTCTTAATTTTCAGGAGACCTGCTTTGTCAATTTCATGCGTAAACAATGAAATTCCTCTCTACCAAGTAAGTCATTGTTTTTTGTTTATCGAAGTTTATTGATATAGTTTATAATTTATTTAAATAAAAATAAGTTATTTCAGAGTGCTTAACACAACTTGTAATAAGTTACAAATAATGATATACAAAATTTTCTAATAAATAACACAAGAAGTTTATGAATTATCAGTTAATTAATTTCATAAATATTTATTTTATATATCCATGTTATTCACACCAACTATGGCAAATAACCAAATTTGTCCTTAAACGAATATTATCTTTTCGTAAATAAGTGGTTTTAAAATTAAATATATAATATCAAATTGATATCATGGTTTATTACATAAGATGATCTAAGTTAAGTTGTTAAATAAATTATACAATAAGTTGTTTACA
This sequence comes from Pittosporum tobira, assembly GCA_032359685.1. Classification (NCBI taxonomy): domain Eukaryota; kingdom Viridiplantae; phylum Streptophyta; class Magnoliopsida; order Apiales; family Pittosporaceae; genus Pittosporum; species Pittosporum tobira. Next base: position 29,133 of record JAUMHB010032461.1, on the reverse strand, counting down.
AATAAGAAGATGCGACAAATAAGGCCCAAGTACGATTACGTTGAAAAACTTTGATTTACTTGGTTTTTACTTTTTAGACGTATGTTATACTCCAAAATATAATCCTGTAGAGTCAAAGCAAAAGTGTTGGTCAAGAATCAATAGTCGTCTCTTTCCTTCCCCATTCAAGCAGCTGTAGCATCCTTTCTTAACTTGAAACTCGGGGCAAGGACCGATGACTCAATCAAACCAAGCCACCTAAAACACCTATATATACAAGCATATATATGGTGATCAATCATCAAATATTCAGTAAACATTATTTCATATATCAGACATTTAAATATGGCGGGTAAAATTTCAAGCTTGTCATCAGTGGTGACGGTAGTACTCATCATATTCATGATCGTCTCAAACTCTCCGGTGTTGCAGTGTGATGCAGCCGCTGGATTAAGTTCTCGAGGTACATTCAATTCATCTAATATCATACTAGCTCCCTATGTTCTAGGTGAACTACACGAGTTTTTGACAATATTTGATATAAATTTAAGACGTTTAAAAAAAATACTTTTATACAATATATTTTTTATGTTTATAACATATTTGTATGTTATATTTTTTATTATACTAATGATAATACTGTTGTTCTAAAAATAAATATAGTTTAATTTGTAGTAGTAATAATAGTATTTTATATGTAATTTACAATTGTAGTGACCACTTTGACCTTTGACATTTGATCAAGTCCAAATCTTATTTCCAGCTGAACACACATCGGTAGGAGCAAGTTCACTTGAAACACAGGCAACACGAGGGATTTTTTCCCTCGTTCCCATCTCCGATGCTTAAGTTAGTTGAGATTAAGGTGATAATATAAATGTTTAGAAGAGGGTAGAGTTTACCAGTGTATTTTGAGAAATGTTTTGCTCTTGTGAGTTTGTCAGCACGTATTTTTGCAGAGTATTGGCCCTCTGTTCCCCCCCCCCTCCCCCCCCCCTCATCTCATCTGTGCATGTGGTGCGGTATTTGTAGATTTTTTGCCTTGACCCACGACTCGATAAAGTAGGCATGGTGCGTCTGCTGTGAGTTGACAGCAGGCATGGCGCGTCTCTTTTGAGTTAACAGGACAGCAGTCTTAGGTGACTCATTGGACACCACTTGGGAACTTGTTTTATGGTCTTCGGGCCGCTGGACCCGGACCAAGCAGGGCTGGGCCCAATCGATGGGGCGGAGTGGACTCACTACTTGGGAAGGTCTGGGCCGAAGACGCATAGTTTGGGAGTTCCTGACGGCGATGGTCCATGCGGACTAATGCGGACGCAAAACCCCTCGAAGACCAATTGGCCGAGCTTGTGCTTTCTGGATACCGAATGTCGGGGCCAATCCTTCTTTGGGCGAGACGGGTTGCCGGGCCTTTAGGATAACCAATCGGATGAGTTGCCACGTTGCCCTAATTATGGTTAGGGTGAAAACCCTAACCCTAGTTTGGGACGATCTCCGTCAACAATATTAATTTTGACATTAATTAAAATAAAATAATAATTCAAATTTTGAATTTTAGATTCTCACAAAAGTACAACATTAAAGGCTATAAATATTTCTAATTTAAAAATTGAGCGGATATTAAATATAGAATCTATCAATATATTTTTAGAATCTCTTAGGATATGGATTGAGCACCATCAAAAACTGTGCCATATATGTTAACGATCTCAACTTAATTAATACTGATTTATTTAGTTTACTTGTTTATTAATTTGGTATGCAAATGAATGGTGCAGAGATTTATCAGAGGCCTCATAAACCTCCATGCTTATGTTGCCAACCCACACCGCCACCCCCAGGATGCTATTGCGCCTGTTTCGTGACACAATCGGGAAACAAGTCGCCGTGACTGTTACACACAATCCAAACTGAAGTAATATTTTAAAAGGATCAAGGTTTTTTTTTTTCTTTCTCAATAAATTAAAAATTAAGCAGGTGTGTATTATCATGTTCCATTTTATTTCTGATTAAATATTGTTTAGTGGAAAATATGTATATACCATTAGAATTATAAATTAAAAGGTGTTCTGTTCCCGTCCTATTTATTTTTTTTTTGTAACTGCATTGGATAATACCAATAAAAAGTGTGATTGAATTATTCGGAAACACTTTTGAGTCATTCCCTATAATTACTTTTCAAAGTTAATTTTGTTAATCGCAGTATGAAATACCATTCTTTTCATAAAATTTAAATATATAAATAAATAAAAATTTGACACAACGGAAAATGTAGTAAAACAGACAGACTTACATGAATCATAAGAATCATGTCGGATTAAGTCTTGCGATCACAAAAATCCACAAAGAAAATAGATAAAAACTGTAGCATAACCGCAATTAGTAAAACTCAATGTATAATTATTATTGAAAATATAATGAATCTCAATTACATCATAAGATGAGTATTTAGAGTTATCCAACTCTCTAATCCTATTTTGAAAATAAGTCATCTCTCCAATCCTACTTAAGAAATAAGTTACACAAAATAATTAAAAAAATATTAAAGGATTTCAAAACTACTCCAAAACCACATAGGAAAGATAAATAATAAAAAAAATTAAAATAAAACACTTTTCGACTTTATTTCTTTTTACGTGCTGCGTCATTGGAGCATAAATATTAAATAAAACATTTTTCCACCTTATTTTACTTCTTTTCATTCTCTATTCTCATGTTTTTACTTTCCTACAATCCAAAAGGGAAAATGTAAAAATGAAAGACAGCTTTCAGTTCTTGAAATATTCATTTAGAGGCCTTGAGTCTGCTATACGGATGTCCAACGAGAAACTGGGCTCAGAACCAACGATCGTAAAACTAACAGTCCAACTCTATAATGAAATTGGGCTATTTATACGAGTCGTACCAGTATAATGGAAAGCTATTGGGCTTCGTCATGGAGTACAAAACATCTAATTGTAACGCCGGCTAAAGAGAAACATGTAACAAATTGGCTGAATTCTCTTGTTAAAACATGTCAACACTTACTAAAACAAAATTGTACTCCTTCATTTCTAGAAAATATTATAAATCTTAAAAAATTATTTTAAAATAAATATCATAACACATATATCAATAAAATTTTATAGTTTATACTTATATAAAAGTTATTGATATGAAATTATTCAAATTTTAAATGATTTAAATTTTTAATCTTTATATCAAATGGAGACTTTTTTTTATTTTTTATTTTGTGGACTTTTGATGGTTATGGCATTTTTCTCATAACAGAAGAAATTATACATCAGAGATATAATTTTTTTTATCAAAATATTTCAAGTTTTTTTAACATAATATTTTCTCATGGAAATGCTTTGCTTAGATCTGTAAAATAATTGATAAAATTAATTATGTTGAGTTGAGTTAATGGATGAGACAATGTGCATGTTTGGTAAGAAAAGTTTGGTCGGTTTGGAATAAGGTGAAAACAAAGAGTGGGGGTAGAAGGTTGTTGATGTGGGCCTAACCGCTAGGCCTACAGTAAAATTCTCTAAATCCGTTTAAATTCAGCTCCATCATTTTGTTGAAGTTTTAACCAACGCAGTATTCTTTCTCTCTTTTACCCTCACTCATTCTCTTCCATTTCAGCTGCTTCTTTCTTTCTTTCTTTTATTTTTTTTTCCCTTTGTTTCTTTTTTGGCATTTCTAGTCCAATTTTTTTTCTGTCTTTCGCACTCTTATTTTTATTATATTATTAGTATTTATTTATTTTTTTCTCATAAATTATATTCTTATAGATACATAATTACAATTTGAGATTTTATTTGAATTATTCAACATGAATTTGTTAAATTTTTTTACAAGCAAATATATTTGTATAGTACACAATTAATTATAATTAAACAATTTTTTTAAGTTAATTTATTTTTTGTAAGAATAACAGTTTAAACATTTGTCCGATACATGCACTATGTGATAAATTCATGTCCTTTATAACATTCAAGTTGCAACGCTATAATTACTATCAAACAATAATTACCAACAACCGTTAGGGCTGAGTGGAATGAACTCGGCCCTCCATGCACAATGTCTCGATTTCGAATTTTGTGCACGGCAAAAGACGATATTAGGAGAACTCCCCCTTATGGGTCCGACAGAAGTTCGATCCAGATTAGTCTGATCCCAAATGGGTTATTGGACACCAGTTTGTGAACCAAAATAAAAAATAAAATCAAATAACAATTTAAGTTAAACTGCATAAGTTGATATCAACCAAATAATAGTTTGATTTTTCAAACTCAACTTCAATTACAAACTCAATTTCAGTAGCGTTTGGTTTCAACTACTTAAATTTATACCAAAATGAGCCCAATGAGTGTTAAACAAATATGAGTTGAGTCGAATTTGTGGAACTCAAATTTGACTCATTAAGTTAAACTTTCATTAAGTTAAAGTCAAATTAAAATTTTAATTAAATTGAATTCAAGTTTAAACAATTCCAATTCGTTTAACACAATGGATGGTGAGCTTTAATTGGGCACATATATATAGAGTGTTAATCAATTTATGCACTGAATAAAAATACCCAGCTGATTCAGCTTGCATCAATAGACAGTTCATCAAGATTATTAATTACTAAAAGGTAGAATACTGTGGAGAAAGATTTAGCTGATTTTTAATCTCCGAGGCTCTGATCTTGGTCAACGGAGGTTAATAGCAGTAGTATAAATACAGTCCGATTGGATCTGCAGATTCTGATATAAAAGCAGAACATTAAACCTGTACTACTGCTCGATTGGCCATGTGTCTCAACTCTTGCAATATGGCTTTGAAATTCTTAGTCCAGAAGTTAAGGCCTTATATGTATTTTATAATTTTCAAGTCATATTAATATCGTTTTGTTTTTATATTATTTTATTATATAATTTTTTCTTATATTATATTTATTATTTTTATTTTTATATAAACTCCAATATGATATCAATAACCTATCATAAATCTTAACCACTTTGCTATTAAACTCCTCGTCGTCACAATCTCTAAATATTTATATGGAGAGAAAAGATTTTACTTTATATCTTCATCACAATCTAAACATTTTGCTTTAATTTATAACAAAAAATAAATTTAAATTTAAAAATATGTGTTTAGAATTTAATGTTATTTTACACTTTTTTAGTGTAGAAAATATTTTATTTTAGACTTTTTAAAATTTATTTATAAATTTAAGTTATTATGTTAAGTTTGAAAGAAGAAAATATTATAAATCAAATGAATGACATCTAACTTGTTTTCATAATTTTTGTGAGACAAACTAAAAAACAAAGATGAGCTATTATTTATAAAAATTGATTCAAAATATAATTTTACAACATTGTATAAAATATGAGACATATGATTTTAAAATATTGCATAAAATAATCTATATCGCTTCTCTTACTTAAAAGAGAACAATGGATATAGAAATGGGTCTGACCACTTTTTGTTGTTTTCATTTTTTTTTTAATTTTCTTTAATTTATAACAAAGATTAAATTCAAATTTAAAAATAAGTGTTTAAAATTTAACGTTATTTTTTACTTTCTTAGTTTACAAAAAAATATTTATTTTAGATTTTTCAAAATTCATTTATAAACTTAAGTTATTATGTTAATTTTTGAAGAAAAAAATGTTATAAACCAAATGAATGACATCTAGCTTGTTTTTATAATTTTTGCGAGACAAATTAAAACACAAAGATGAGCTCTTATTTATAAAAATTGGTACAAAATGCAATTTTAAAACATTGCATAAAATATGACACATACGATTTTAAAACACTGCATAAAATATGAGTGAATTTTGATAAAGTCGAATAGTTCGTCGTTTTCCCTTTTTTTATTTTTAGGGCTTGGCTTATTTCTTTATTTCTTTTTATTTTTTGTTTAAATTAATAACAAAAATTAAATTGAAAATTAAAAATATGTGTTTAGAATCTGACATTATTTTACACTTTCTTAGTATAAAAAATATACTTTATTTTAGACATTTTAAAATTTATTTATAAATTTAAGTTATTATGTTAAGTTTAGAAGAGAAAAAAAATGTTATAATTCAAATAAATGACATCTAACTTATTTTCATAATTTTTGTGAGACAAACTAAAATACAAAAATGAGCTATCGTTTATAAAACTTGATACAAAATGCAATTTTTAAATATTACACAAAATACGAGGCATAGGATTTTAAAACATTGCATAAAATATGAGTCATAGCATAAATTATTAAATTATCTATTTACCTTTCATGCTTTCATTTTTTTGGGTCTTAACTTATAACTAAAATTAAAATTTTGAAATGGGTGTTAGAACATTTATTTAAATTTCTTTCTCTTACTTAATTTAATGAAACCAAACGGAGAAAAAAATGTATAGCGAAACAATTTGTATTATTCATGAATAAATTAATTAAATCAAATAAATGACATTATTTTTGATTTTTTAGAATTATAAAATATGAAAAATAAAATAAATTATTAACTTATATATTTTAAAATATAAATCAAAAAAATTATGATAAATAACACGCGTGAAACACATCATTTTAGCTAGTACATACAAAACAAATGGTCGCCATACTTAATTTTTGAGTCTTTTGTCAGTTCCGCGTTTAAAAAAAAGAAGGAAATTGGGATTGACTTTCAGTGAGTCAACTTTATTTATTTATTTATTTATTAATATTATTTTAATTTCACAGATAAATCAATAAATCTAAGTCGTTTTACAGAGGTTGGATCTTTTGTAAGTTGCCCCGTCCGTCAAGTAGGTACATACAGAGGCTGCGACACCTGGACTTGGACTTGGACTTGGTCTTGGTCAAGCAAATCTACTACTTAATGAGTTAAAATAAAATATATTAATAACAATAAAACACGGTCAGAAAAACTAGAGCCACAGCCGTGGCTTATGCATAATTATAAACTAGAGGCAAAGAACACTTCGTGGGAATTAACAAGTACTAACGACACAGACCGTATAATTTAGGGGGATAAATGAGCCGATGACATATCTATTTAAAATATCATAAATTTTAGAGATATTTATGATAATGAAAGTAGATTTTATAAAATTTTCAATATTTTTTTAAGAATACGATGTAGAGTTTGTGTATTTTAATAATTTTTATTTCCCTCATTATTTTTTAAGTATACGATGTGAGATGTGCATACTTTCTCAATATTTTCATTAATAATTCAAACTTTTCGTTAAACTAAACAAATTTTCTATCGAATTTGAACCAAATTTTAAATGACTCGACTCTCTTAACACCTTATACTAAATAATAATATAAATCAAAATATTTCTAAATTGATATCAAAACATACAATTATTCTATTAATCTCGCTGGGGGCTGCCACCCAAACAAGTACCTGGTGCGACTCCAACCCAGAATACAGGGTGCCTAAATACTATAACTGGAAGAAGAAAAGGTAATTTACCGACTATGCAACTTGTAGTGGACATACATGTATATAATAGAATTTAAATAAATAAAAATTACTTTTTGTTGTTCCCATATTCTAATGTTTTACTTTTCCCAAAAAGGAAAAATGTAAAAAATTTAGTTCTTGAAATATTCATTTAGTGGTCTCCACACGAGTCTGCTATACTGAAGCCCGTCAAGAAACTGGGCTCAGGCCCACGGTCTTAAACTAACCAACTTTATAATGAAATTGGGCTATTGATACGAGTCGTACCAGTATTACGAAAAACTATTGGACTTCGAGAAACACGAAACAAATTGGCTTCAGCCTCTTATACCTGTTTCCAAGTGCACCCGGACAAATATGGAACAATTCTGTTGTCCAAAATATTTCAAGCTTTTTAAACATAAATAATATTTCTCAAGTAAATGCGTTGATTAGAAGTCCAAATATGCTGTCTTAAATACTGTTATATCTATTGTATTAAAGTTAATTTAATGTTTGTATTTTATTTAAATTTATTAACTGTAAAAAATAATTATAAATTTTATATGCAATATGACAGATTGGATTGTAATAGTATTTGAGACAGCATATTTGGACTCCAATGCTTTTAAATATTGTATATATTTTTTTTCTTGTTAAGCAAAATTAATTAGCAATTGCTTAAGGATTAGCATCTCCCAGGTACGACAGCCAGCCATCTTTAAGTTGGATGATCTTTCTTTGGCCATAGTCTATTCCGTTCCTGAGATGAACACAATCTTACACCCCATACTTAAAAATATCTGGTATAGCTTAAGAACAGCTGGCAAGAGTACAAATATGTTATCTCTAAAATAAATGATAAAATTCATTAAACATGAAATTTAAAGGATAATTATTATTTTGGGAAGTAGTAAATTTAATATTTGACAACTCTAATGCTGTAATGACTAAATTTATCCCTCTAAATATTAACATGACTATGGACAAATTTTAAAAATCGAGCCATTTCAAACATATTTGATTTTTGAGTGTTCGGTCAATTTCGCGTTTAATGTGGTGTCGTCTTCATAATGTTTAAATCTTTTGTAAGTTGACTTGGTCTTGGTCAAGCAGTATGCAACACTATAGTAATCTACTAATTAATGAGTTAGAAGATATTAATAAAATATATATATATATATATATATATATATATGCAAGCGTCTATTAAGCAAAAGTGAAACTCAATTTAGACTCATCCCTTATTGAAAAGGTGCCTAAATACTTACACATGGAAGAACAAAAGATAGTTTACAGACTACGCAACTAGTAGCCCTTACATTATTATCGTCGTACTACAGGTGAAAATTAACAATAAACTGAAATAAGCATCTAATAATCGAAAACAGTCTCCCACTTGAAGCAGTACAGATGAATTAGCAAAATCTCAGCTCATCCAACTTCGTAGTTTCAACTCCAATTCCAATTCACCACCGTAGTTTGGCAGGGAAGTACTGCACTAAACATATCTCCAGTAAGAATGAAATTCAAGTAAATCATCCTAAAAGATTTCATTAATTCATTTAATAATAATAATAATAATTTATCGAAAAATAATAATCCAAGAATTTGGTGTTTTCACCTTCTGAATGAGAGAGACATAGTATGGTTTGACTTTTTCAACATCAATCCTCTCCTTGCTCTTGCTGTACAAGTCATACTTGCTGCAAATGAACAAAACAAAAGCTAATTAGACTGTCTGTTAAATTTACTAATTAAGCAGAATAGATTCTAAATTTACTATACTAGTTGTTAATTAAAAGCATATCCTTCTTGTTAATTAAACGCATATCCTTCTTACTTAAACACATGAAGCCACTTCAGATTCTCCAAGTCTTCCTCATTCATTAAGTGCACATATGCTCCTGACTTGTGTAAAGCTGCAAGATGATGATATATATTTCCATGAGAGTCAGCATTTCAGGCAATTTTTCTTCCTAATTATAGCTTCTTCTTCTCTCTTTTTTTTTTTTTTTTTTAATTTTAAATAATAATAAATAAATAACTTTCATCGACTTTACAATAAAATGAGTGGTATCTTATGATGAAAAGGCCGGCCGATGGTAAAGTAGTCCCATTCTCTTTGGCCACCTGAAAAGATGCCACACAAATTGAAATTAATAATTATACCATTTTATTGTCATTTACAGCATGTATTTCTTTTTCGAGAAGAGGTTGGAAATGTACCAAATACATGTAGTCATCATGGCCCCATGACATCATGACATTGTTAAGTCCACAGCCTTCATAATAAGCTCCATATTTAGTATTGTAAGCAGGGTTGTTATAATCTGGATTTTCCTTGAAGTACTGTCATAAAAAAAATTCCAAAATGTTCCAAAATTTTTAATGAAAACAGAGAGCCGTAATTTTAAGTTTGAGGATGGATTTAAATAATATTTATTTGGGTTTGAGTTAATTATGTAATAAAGAATGACCTTGTGATGAACAATCGATTCATCAAATGCACATCCAACAGGGTAAGTGTCACCTGTAATATGCGTCAAGAATTAGCACTGAAAATCTTCAAATACTCTTGTTGTCTGATAACATGAGGTAATCGACACTTGCCTACAACAGCCCATTGAGGAAGCTTCCCAAAGCTTGGATGAAGAAGAACCTTTCCAAGATCTAAAACCCATGCACAATCAAATAAATAATTAATTCACTTAATTCCCCCTAGGATTATTATTTACTTAATTTCCCCATGGATTATCATGTTCCAGTAAACTCCGAGAGCTAATTAATTGATTCATGTATTCCATATAAAGAAAATCACCAACAAAAGCCCAAGAGTAATTTGTTCCCTTATCTAGTTATTTAATTGGAAAATGAGCCCAAAGGTCCCATGCAGTTGGGCTAGTCTTTTTTATAGGGCAAATAATGCATGAACAGAAAAGAAAAGAAAAAAACCCTCAACTTGCTACATACGTTGGTGGGACAAACAATCAATAAATACAAGTTATACTAGCACTATTAATATACACATAAAATCATTGACCTTTATAATAAAATAACAAGATTGTGACATTTTGTTAATGAAACGTGTTTAGATAATAATGTCAGAAGAACCTTGCTATCACTTACTACATATACATGTGTGTGTATATATATATATATATATATATGAGGAGAGAAAATAGTAATTAGCAATTATTACCATGAACAAGGGCAGTCAAGTGTAGCCAATCTTCATGGGGGTAGTCTTTCCTAACAGCTTCAGCAGTCTGCAACAAGTGTTCAATTTGAGGTTCATCCAGGTCCGGGTCGCTCTCATCCACGACATCGTTGAGAAGTTCACAACATTCCCATATGCTCATTTCTACCTTGTCCAAATTTTCATACTCTTCTCTCATCCTCCTCACCTGAAAAAAAAAATAATAAATAAATAAATAAACACCATCATCTACTTTAACGACTAATTTTCTAAGATTAATAATCTCTAATTTGGTGATTAATAATAATCACGAAAGGTGCATGAATAAGTTTCAGAGTAACTAATTAATGCTGCTTACGAAATCATAAGATTGGTGAATGTGATTGATCCGGTAGAAATCTTCCACGCCTTGCTGCCTCTCACCTTCAACTTCATAATCCCTGTTTGTTCACACCAAAAAAAAAAAAGTTTATAATTGGTAGAACACCAGCAAATGGGAGTTTGGGCTAGGGCATAACTGCCCTACTGAGGCCTGTTAGAGTCTCCAGGCCATCACTATGGACCACACTGGGTTGGACGGCTTGTTAACAATTCTTCCCTTCGTTAAACTGTAGTAATTATATTAAATAAACTAAATATTTTGCTTTAATTATTGTTTAAATTATCAATAAAATAAAATAAAATAGAGTATTTGTTACATTAGATACTTAGATTAGATCGAGCAAAAGGGTATTCAAAGGTATGCTTGTTTTATTTGTGGCCTGGGGGAATCACTAGTATGTCCGTGAGACAAAACTTTTTACATTAATGACTGTTACAAAATTGTACTCCACTTGTTACGCATCCATTGGAAAGTCGAAGCAAAATCAATAATTACTTTTTAGTCATTTGAACTTCAACGTTTTCGCACCCAATGTTGAAAAAAATAACATTGATGACTATTATAACAATTTCATTCTACATAAGTCATAGATCTTGTTTATTACAATTTATTCAAAATAATTTGAATCTCATATATATTATTTCTTCTTGAGTGGAAATCCAATTTATTAGTTTAAATAGAGTACTCATTAATTAATTTTTTAAATAAAATGAAAATATTATTCTCTTTAATTTATAATAACTTATTTTAATGAAATTAAAACGAATACTTTTATTTTTAAAGTAATTTATTTGTAAATTTTAAGTTATAAAATAATTAAATAAGTTGTGTGATAAATAAGGTCATAGTGTATATCACAATCGTTAAATTAAGATCACAACAGATTTGTATGTAATTTTTTAACCATTCCTATCAGTAATTTTTTT
>JAUMHB010032461.1:0-17117 GCA_032359685.1 Pittosporum tobira | reverse complement strand
GTATATCACAATCGTTAAATTAAGATCACAACAGATTTGTATGTAATTTTTTAACCATTCCTATCAGTAATTTTTTTTTTATTTTCCCCCTTTGGCGAAAAAGGCTTAATAATAATTATATGTATGTTAAAACAAGGAATTAATAAGCAATGGAAAGAGAAAGACCTAAAGCTGTGGCCAAATGAATTGGTCTGGGGAACTAAAAATAGTTCCTTCTCGTCTGCTCGATTTCCTGTTTTACAAACAAATTAATAATCTAACCACAAAAATTATAGTATATAACACCAATCTTTCTCTAAACTAAATTAAACTTGTATACATATATATATATAGGATAGATTACTCTTACAGAAAAACCAAAATCAATAAATATATCCAATCTGTAAATAAGAAAGAAAAAAAAATGAAAAAAAAAATATATATATATTAATTACCAAATTGGGCCTGATCAATGAGGATACTCATCGAGAATGAAAATGGAAGCTCGCAAAAATTGAAGAGAGAGAAAATCTTGTTTATGGAAAGAGAATTATATATATATATATATATATAGTAGTATAATAATGCGATGATAATACTAATAGTAGCAGTAGAGGTATTTTGGGTGGTAAAAATGGAGGCAGTACGTATTTATATCCGCCGGAGAGTCCTTACCTGAGATTTAGGAGGTTTCAAGTCCTTCCCTGAAAATCCCAACAACTTTCTATTATTATCCATTCTTTATTTTACGTACTTTACGTACTGGAGTATTATTTATACTTTTCTGTATTATTATTATTATTGTATTGTTAGTAAACACGTCATAGACGACGCATAATTAATGTTAAATTAGTATTCCATCCGTTTCATAAAAATTATAATATTTGTTTTTTAAAATATTTTAAAAAAATTATAATTTTATTTTTCAAAAATTTTAATAATATAAATTATCTAAATTATTTTTATTTTATCAAATATGATCCACTATTTCAATTATTATTTTCCTATTTAAAATTATAATATCAATACTATACATTACAAAGACTGCTCAACGGAAAAAACTTACACACAACTGTATCATCTTTAGTTAACAAAAAATAACTGCATCTGCAACTGCATAAGCGGTAATGATAGCAGTTTAGTAGCGATTTTTTTAAATATATTAATTTTATTTTTAATAATTTTAAATAGGGTACCGTATCATCTTTATTTTTTATTTTTATATTTAAATATATTAACTTTGATAATCTTCTACCATTTATTCTAAAAATTAGATCTTATTATATGATTTGTATTTAAATTTATTTTTTCATACAATAATTTAATATTTATATTAATACTAATTATTTATGTGTTATTGTAAGAAAATTCTAATTCGATGATATATAAACTACTTGACCGTATGAGCTTTCAGTTTATAAGAATATACAATCATCGTGATCCCATCATGATTTAATTAATTTCATATTCTCGGAGTTGCGTTACAGCTTTTACTCTTACTTTAATAAACCATGTTTCTGAGGAGATTAACATTTACCGCCCACAATTGGATTTTGGGTATGGTTTTCCATGGAAAGATGCATCCATTCTTTCGTGTTTCTTTGTACATCCCCAGCCAGGATTTTTTATTCTCTTTCGATAAAACAAAGCCCCCAATAACTGGATTCCAATTTCACATTTTCCAATTTTTTCCCGGTCTAAAAATTATCTTTACTGGAGAACGTAAAATGCATTTTTCAAGAAAATTTTTATTACACATTTTCTCTAATTCTACCTTTAAATATTGAATTTTTTTTTAACATTTTAATCACTAATTTTTTATTAAATTTAAATAAGAAGATTTTGTCGGATAGATGATTATCATTTAATTATTCTATTAATCTCTTAAAAAAATGATTAAAAGTTAAAAAAATACATAAATTAAAAAAACTAACCGTATACTCTATCCATCACATTTATTATCAGTTTATCTATGTGAAATTTAAAGTACTAATAAATAAAATACAAACATATTTTAAAAATTTTAAAAATGTATTAAGAAGAACTTACCATCCACAATGATTAATTCTTATATCTTTTCAATTCAACTTGTATTATAATTCATGAAACTAATAGAAACTATTACACATAATAATAATAATAATAATAAAATAAAATAAATGAGAAATCAGTTTTTACCGCTGGTTTCAAAAAAACCTGAACCGCAACCGCTTTAGATTTTTTACCGAAATATTTTTTCACAACCGAACTAAAATTAAATTACAAAAACCAACGGTGCGGGTACCCCGCAATACGGGAAAACTTTTTTGAGCAATCTTATACATCACCACTTCAATTACTATTTTTCTTTTTAAAATTATAATATTACTACTTTAATCACTATTTTTTTTAAATTATAATATTACTACTTCAATCACTATTCTCCTTCTTAAAATTATAATATCAAACAAATGTCAAAGTGTTGTACTCCATCTGTCTCATAAAAAGTATAACACTTAACTTTTTTGGACTTTTCATAAAAATTACAACTTTCCTTTTTGAAAATTTTAATAATATAAATTGTCTAAATTATCCTTATTTTATCAAATATGGTTTACCACTTCAATTATTATTTTCTTATTTAAAATTATAATATCAATACTATACCCCACCACTTCAATCACTATTTTCCTTTTTAAAATTATAATATTACTACTTCAATCATTGATCCCCTTTTTAAAATTATAACATCAAATAAATTTCTTAAATTCCACAAAAAATCAAAATATTATAATATTTTTAGAACAAAGAGAGTAATATTTTCGAGACGGATGAAGTAATAGATAGACTCATGCACGAATCAGGACGGAATCATAAACGAGTCTGTAGATTTATTATAACTCATAGTTATCAAAATCGTATCAAAAATTGAATCGATTGAGGCACTGATTTATTTGTTCAACCGGTAGTTTAATCGTTTGAATTGGATTTATATTTTTTAATATTAAAAAATATACTTTATATGTTAAATTAATAATAATACTGTAAAATAACATATTATAACTATAATATAAAGATTTGTACTCCAAAAAAAGGAGAAAAAAAAGATACAAAAGTAAAATATTAAACATCATATAAAATAACCATAATAAAACTTAAATTTAAACATCATACAAAATAATCACCATATGATCTTAAAAGGTTCAAAATTCTTAGTCAAGCTAAGCTTAAATAAATATTTTGTTAAATATATAAAATCGGTCATTTTTCAAATTTCTCAGCATGATTTATCTAAATACATATCGGAATGTCCGATTTTAAACGGCATAATTATTTATCCGATAAAATAATCATATCTTACTAGTTTAATACCCAATTCATGGTTCAACCGACCGACACAGTACGATTTTAATAACTATGATTATAAAAAGACAACTATGGGAGTTTGTCAAATTTATTTTTAGAAGAAGAATCATTTTTTTCTTAATACAAATGGAATTTAGTTGTTCTAAATTTTTTAAAATTAATTTTTTAAAATATTAATATTTTTTCCTTTTTAAAAATAAATTCATGATTACAATTAAATTTTTTTTAAAATATGAACGAATTTATTTAAATATTAATAATTTATATGTTTAAACTAAAAATATTCTCAAAAATTATTTATTTTTAAAAATAGATGTTCAATTGCAATTGTAAATATATATATTTTTTAATAGATACTATAAATTTTATTTATATTTATAATAAAATTGAAAATTAAATTTTTTCTTAAAAAAATTATCTCTAATTTTAAAATGAGAACAATATCTCATTAGTGCAATTAGTATAAAATTATTATAGAATGTTATCGATGCATATAATTTTTTTGAAGAAATTAATAATTTTTCCTTTTTTAAAACAAATTTATGATTACAGTTATAATTTTTTTAAAATATGAACGAATTTATTTAAATATTAATAATTTATATGTTTAAACTAAAAATATTATGAAAATTTATTTATTTCTAAAAATAGATGTTCAATTACAATTGTAAAAATATATATATATTTTTATAGATAATATAATTTTTTTTTATATTTATAATAAAATTATAAATTAAAAAAAATAAAAAAAAATATTTCTAATTTTAAAATGAGAACAATATCTCATTAGTGCAATTAGTATGAAGTTATTATCCAAATAAATCATTGAAGCCCTGCCTCAAATAAAACTCATAGTTAACTTTTTTAATACGAGCACGAATTAAGTTAAATTAATTTAATTTATTTCACTTTAATATGAGCATGAATTAAGTTAAGTTCAACTAATTTAATTTATTTCACAATACTAATATAGAGAAGACTAAAGTATAATTTGATCTTCGGACTTTGACGATCGCTAGTGTTAATATTTTTTTTTTTTTTTTTTTTATTATTGTATTATTATTATTTTTAAAACGTACTATTATTTTGCACCCTGGAGGCAACTTACTAATCACAATTTACAGGCTAACTGTCACACATGTGAAATAAAAGGGTTTTTTCGTCATTTCATTTCTTCTATCTTCATCCCCCTCTTCTTTCTGATTCTTCAGACCATCTCTTTTCCCAAAAGGCTTCAAATCTCCCTCCGTTCTTATTATCAATGATCTCAACTTTTCTTGACTTTATTGACTTGGGAATCTCTCAACTTCCATTTATGACTAAAAACTTCAAAACTTTATCTTCCTATATATTTTTACTTTGTTGCATTTATTAGTTGTTTTTTTTCGTTGATATCCATTTTATAATGTTAATCTTAAGTTTTGATTTTTGATTTACCAAACATTCCGTTGATTTTTTTATTTTTCATTTCATAATATGATACTAGGCTTTGAGTATGAAAGCACAAGTGTTTTAAAAAAAAAAATTGGACGTTTTGACTTCGGGTGATTACGAGTCTTATTACAGATTAGATCCCTCTTAGTAGTTCCCCTGGTATACTAAGCAAATCTAGATCTTATTGTTGAAAAGAAAAACTGCTGGGAAACAATTGTGTTGGTCCAAACATTGAGAATGAAAAAAGAAAAAGAAAAAATAGTTTCTTTCTATCAGTTTTTGCAGCAGTTCGGCGATTACGGACGGATGATGCCGTTGCATTGCCACCGGTAATGGAGAAATAACCACATCCGACCATCAAAAATCACAACAAAATTGAAAGAGGAAACAAGGTAAAAGAACAATCACCTCCGCCGTATGGGACTTGAAAATTGATGCCCACTAACTCTTATTATTGCACCTTCAATCGTTCCAAGCCATAGTAGTTGTTAATTCGAAATTGAATGAAATTGGGTTGAATGAGAAATTGGATTGATCTCTTTTTTTTTTTTTTTTTTTTTCTTTCTTGATGATATTATTGATGTAAAGGATTGGGCTAGAATCCATGAAAGTACCATGAGAAGAATGAGAAATTTTCCTCTTTTTTTTTTTTTTTAATTTTTTATCAGCGTGCAAAACTTAAATGTGAAAATTCTTTTTTGTCCTTTATAAAGGACAAATAGGAAGGATAACCTTAGTCGGGCAAAGAGTCCTGGGTGTGTAATTTAGAACGTTTTAAAAAGAATAAATTACTGTGATGATTTTTTTTTAAATAATAAGATGTAATTTATCTCTAACGTTAAGATTTCAGGAGCAAAATGTATTAAAAGGCTTATATAAAAAGGCCTCAAGCGCAATTTTTCTGAAAATTCAGACTGATAACAACGACGATAGCGAATAATAGTCAAATTGTACCCAATAAAAAAAGAGTCAATCAGATTTAACTGCCAGTTGGCAATGCCAAGTAAGGACACCGGATACGTACCTGCGTACTTCCTTGGCTTTATTAGGCTTAGTGATAACTTATGGAGTAATATAATGTGGGTGTGGTAGGTGGGTTAACGTATGGGACCCACTCTGACTCATCATTGCGTTGGCCGTCATTAAATTCCAACCATTCAATCACTAACGTGGGACCACCAATTGCTACGACGTGTCTTGTCAATTATAAATATCATACCGACACATGCAACAGGTTTTTAATTTTTAATTTCTAAAAAATAATATTCCATTCATCCTATTTATATAATAATTATTTTAATTTTTTATAAAATTTAATAAATTTATTTGATGTTATAATTTAAAAAAAATAGTAATTAAAGTGGTACTATTATAATTTTAAAAAAATTAATAGTGATTGATATGGTGGGATATAATATTGATATTATAGTTTTAAATTAAAAAATAATGATTAAAATGGTGAAGCATCTTTGATAAAATAAGAGTAAATTAAATAATTTATATTATTAAAAATTAAAAAAAAAAATTAATTTTTATAAAACGTCTAAAAAAATAAATATTATAATTTTTATAAAACGGAGGTAGTAGTACGTATTGACTATTGATGATGGTGTATACTCTCATTCTCTTCCAAATTATTTGTAATAATTTTTAATAACTAAGTGACATAATTTTTAAAATTTATTAAAATATTTAATTTTTAAAATTTAAATATAGTTATATGTTATATTCTTAAATATAATTAAAATATTATATATTATTATAATATATTATTATATTTTTTAAAATTCGTGTCGCATAATTATCAAAATTGTTGCAAATAATTTGAGACTAAAGGAGTATATTTAATGTCATTTTAAGATTTATTATTTTTTTAAAATTAAATTTAGTTACACACATATAATTTTTATAGTTCATTTTTGACATATTTATATGACAAGTTTTTATCCCAAAGATGGTATAAATTTAAATTTCTTAATATACAATTGCAATCATTATTTTTATCAACATATAAATGGGCTGAATACATATATGGGCCAAAAAATCCATTAGGTTTTTATATGTTTAGACTATAAAAGCCATACACCTTTTTATACTTCTGCTTCATAAAAGTGTCCAATATTATATTGTCTATTTATTTAAATTGTCACTTTTTCTACAATTTTTTTTTACATAATATCAGAGTTTTTGAAGGCTTCTTCTATTTTAAAAATTCTTTAATAGTAGTTGCATGTCTGTTATTCTTCCTTTTACCTTAAACAACTTATGTTTTGTTCGTTTATGACTATTATAATTGGCATCGATAAAAATTTCAAATATACAATCTCTAGGACAAATCGATAGTCATAAAAATCGATGTAATTTGATGTTACACAAGCACTTGTGCAGTGCCATAAGCTTATACGCGTAGGCCATACGAGCCCCAAATCTGAAACATCATATGCTGACATCAATGCTACATAACTACCACGTCACCTAACAGTTAGCAGGCATGCTACTATTACGTCAACTGTCACGTTACCAGTGATTGCCACGTCAATTGCCACATCATCAATTTATTGCTATGTCACCTATTGACATCAACACACGATTCATATATTCATATGCCCGGATCACTGCATGCTTGACCACTTTTTGAAATCTTTTGGTCAATAGATACACCACATCTCATATTTCTCATCAATTTCAGATCATGAGCGCTATAACATAACATAAATAAAAGCCTGGTTAATTTATCACCGTGTTTCTTTCATAGATAAATTTATTGTTGGATCAATTGGTATTTTTTGAGCTAAAATAGGAATGTACTGAAAATGCTGAACACTACATGATTTATCGAGACAAACAACACCTTATACAGTTTCTTATGACTCTTGACTAGATGTTGGAGCCAGTCAGGACTTTCTTGCTTCATCACATTCCATTACCATTGCCTGATATTACGGTTTCTAAGTTTATTTATGAGAAAACCCGTTTCATGTTCTCAAGACTACCAATAGTTTTATCCACATAATATGTTCTTGCTACTCATCCTCTTGCCTCTTTTCAATATTCTAAAACTTTTAGATCTCCAAACAGTATTAATTTAAATTTTCTAATATACAATTGCAATCATAATTTTAATCGGATGAAATAAACATCAAGATATGAATCTAATGCTTGAAAGGCAAATCAGATAAAATTATTGTGTATTAAGATTAACATGTCTTTAATCCTAATTTTAAAGGATAAAGTTATTAAATAAGATATTTTTTGAATTTAATTGTAAAGACATCAAAATAAAATTCTTCCAAAGTTTCAAGTATTGTACCACTCTGAAATATGGAATTTAACGAAATGCGCATCCGGTTGTCCTAAACAATAATCTCAAAATTCAATGGTATTTAAATTAAGCAAAACAGAGCACATCCTTTAGTTATATCAGAAAATCAATAAATATTATTTTATATCACTCCGGACGGTACGTTACGAGATTTAGAGAGATGATTTGGAGACATTCTTACTTATCAAAATTCATTCTACTTTTTATATTTAAATTAATTTAATCATAGAACTCCTATTTAAGGTGAGAGGTGTTTCAAATATTTAAACTGTCGTATATAATATTCTTTGAAATCTGGCCACAAATAAAATGATTTTTTTTTTCTTTTAAAGAAATTATATATTTTACCATTATTTTATGAAATATAATCGATCACTTTATTTATTACTCTAGCATAATGACACACAACTTCGATCACTATTTCACTATTTAAAATTATAATATCAATAATACTTCATTCATTCTATATTAATAATCGATTTAGCTTGATGCACATAGATTAAGACAAATATTAAATGTCAATATTTAAGTTTAATTTTATCTCTTATTGAAAATTGTGAGTAATAGAGTAAAAGAAATTATATAATTAAAACACATTGGAAAGATGAGAGATATTAGGAGTAATATAGAAAAATATTTACTATGCTATCTTAAAAAAATTACAAATGACAATTATTTTGAAACAAATTTCATATTCTAAAAAGATTACTATTTTAGAATGGATGGAGTATATTCTAATATTTTAACTACTATTTTATTATTTAAATTATATAAAAAGATGACAATTTAGATAATTTACTCATAATCAATAAATTTTTTAAATTCCGTAAAAAATTAAACTGTTACATTTAATATAAAACGGAATGAGTACAAAACACACTCTGTTCGGTGAATGTAACACTAACACTGGTTGTCACGGTTCAGTGGAAGCTATAACCAGTGCAGAACACTTTGATTGCACAGTAAAAAAAAAATTGACGATGAGATTTAAAAAAAAATTAAGTTATCAACTTATTTAATTAATATTTATTTTAAGATACTAATATTCAAATTATTTATATTAATCATAATAAATAATTAAATTTATTTTTATAAATAAATTATTTTAAAATCAAATGTGTCAAACTAATAGAAATAACTTATTAAATAGACTAACTAATATTAACTTATTAAATAAACCAAAAGAATAAAAAATAAAACTATCAATGAAAGTTTTTAGTAGTAGTTTTTCCTTTATTAAAAGAGAATTATTTCTATAAATCGGAACTGAAGGAAGTTATATTTAACTGTATGTTACATTCTACTGTATATGATACGTAAATAAATAAACTCGATACTACAAGGTACAAAATATAAAATCAAAGCTTCGAAATTGCTTTTTAAAGTTTCAGGCCAACTTTCTCTGGACCATCCTGCGTTGGGAAAAGCGGCAACTTTTTACGTTGGATGTCGGATGAGAGATAATAGAATTGATAAAAAGAAATAAGAAAAAAATATATATTTTATTTATTTTTGTAAAAAATTAGTCATATCGCAATATATTTTGAGGTCTTTCTGCAGAGATCGTTCGTGTCTGCAAACAAATAAAACTAAGATTTTACTCAAATCATAATATTCAACTCCCATCATAATAAAATATTACAAGAGTTTAGATAAACAGCAGCTGAAAATCCTAAATTTAACGACTAAATAAAATCTTATTTAAAAAAAAAAATCTCATAATAATACTTTATTACTTTAAATAAACTTATAGACTATTCTAATTTAAAATATAATTAAAAATTACAATTATTTTTATTTAAATAATAAAATAAATAATTTATTTTATTCCACATCATTCTTCTTGCCATTGAAAAAAATTCGTCCACGAGTTTCTAACCACCTCTTATTCTAATATCCGATTTTCCGAGTGAAGCCCTTGTTGCTGATGTGTTCTAGACGACAAACTTGAAACTTAGATGGATCACCAATGACTTAAAATGATGATAAACAGTGACGTCGTGCACTGTAGCAATAAACAATACTTATTTTTTTTGACGCAGATTTGATACAAAGGATAAAATAATCAATTAATATCAAGCCTAAGCTATAATACCAAATGATGTAGGACAATTGATAAAATTAATGAAAAAAATAAAAAAAATTAAATTTTGCTTATTCTCGCAAAAAATCAACCATAACGCAATATGTTTTGAAATCTTTCTGTAAAAATTGCTTATGTCCGCAGACAAATAAAACCAAGACTTTACTCAAATCATAATATTCAACTTCACTCACAATGAAACATTACAAGAATTTAAATAGACTACAGCTGGAAACCCTAAACTTAACGACTAAGTAAAATCTTATTTTAAAAGGAAACAAATTTCTTAATAATACTCTATTACCTTAAATAAACTTTTGGACTATTCTAATTTAAAATATAATTAAAAATTACAATTACTTTTATCTAAATAATAAAATAAATAATTTATTTTCTTCCACATCAGGAGAGCAAATGCAAGTGTTAAAATTTCATTCTCTTAGATGGGCCTTGGTCAAGGATGGGATCTACGGGAGGAAGCTGTTCTACTGGTTGTGCTTCAGCGGCATTCTCTCCCCCTTCTGCACCACTCTGAGGGGGAGTATATCCTTCAGGAAATGGTGGTGGTGGCGGAGCTGGTGGTAGCTGCAATCACAAACATATCAAAACTTAGAATTCCAACTGTTCCAAAATTAGGGATTGTTTTCGAAATCATAAAAGTCAAACCTTAAAATCATAAATTTTAGATTAACATTAATTCGTCAAATTTTAATCAATCCAATGGTGGATGTAGCAAAGTTTCTAAAAACATTCACTCATTAAAATATCTGCTATTTTAAATTTAAAAATTGATCCTTAAAATTCGGAAACAATCTCTAATTTTAGAATAGTGAGTAATAAACGTCACCATACAAAAACATTCTCAAAAAGAATTAATTTGAGATTAAGCATTAATCAATGCCTACTATATATTTATTTTAGATAAGCATCAATGCCTACGCTATATAAAAAGGATTACAAAGAGCCCTCTGCATATCGATCCATTTCCAAAGTCCCAACATGAAATCTGGTACTACTCACTCTTTATAGTGCAACTATAGATTTCAGGACTTAAACTAGTGGAACAGATAAGAGTTCACAAGAGAATATAAACAGAAACATAGTCAGAAGTTCAGAAGTTATAAGAATAGAATCCTAAACTACATTCAGAATTTAAAAATTTTAAACTAACAAGCATACACGCATTGACCGTGACCAAATAGAGGCCGATTTTGAGGCTTCAAACTTCAGTGTAAATTTTATTAAGATCCTTAAGTATTTTGTTCTATTGTGTTTCGTATCCATAGTTATTAAGGCGCAAGGCGCATCCTCTGGACGTAAGGTGCAGGTGCAAAACACGTGCTTTAATGAAATGAGACAATTAATATCTAAAATATGTGAATAGCTTATAATTTAATATAATCTTGTAATTTATTTATCACTCACATGCAAAAACAACTACAAAATAGATTCATAAATTAGAATACCATAAACCAAGAGCATATTAACTCATAAACTAGTACAATAAGTCAAGTTAATAGCTACTTGAACTACTTAAAATAGATAATAAAAAGCTCCAAAACTCAGTTCAAAAGGCTTATGCGCGCCTTGAGCTTAAGCGTTGAAAGCGTGCGCCTTTCTTTCCGTGTTGCGCCTACCTAGAGCTAAGCCCACAAATTGCACCTCGCCTCGCTTTGCGCTTATGCGCGCTTTGATAACTATGTTTGTATCAGAACTGTATATAGGCGAATAAGAAAAGGTTGTTCAAACAAACATTACCTTGCGTTGCAGTGATGCAAGAATATGGTCTATACGCTTCATTTCTTTAAAATCGATAGTTTCTTTAGGGGCCTTTGATTCAAGTGCTGCACCCTCATTCTCGGTGTCAACTACATCAAAAAAGGATCAAAATGAAAAAAAATAAAATGATATGACCACAGGATACTGATGGAACAATTGCAAAACACCCATAAGAATGCCAGCCATCTTATATAATAAATGAAGTGCAATAACTTGAACATAAAACAAAGTAAACAGATCCTGCATGAAGATTTAACAAACATAAATTATTTATTTATTTACGTATTTAGTTCTATCTTATTGCTACGGTACATGTTTTTGTTCCCTGCAAAGCAGTAACTTTTAGTGCTCTACATGTCTTGAAAAATCATGCTACTTTCACTAGAGCATCACTGCATTGTGATTACAAAAGGCCAAAACCGAAACAGTGGAGAAAAATGAAGTCTAGTTACCATAACCAATCTTCTCCAACTTTGAAGCTGCAGTTGTGAAAGCCTTTGATATGTGATATAGTGCTCGTCCCTGCATATGGGCACACAATGAGTCCATTCCTATAATTATTTTTTACAAGAAAAAAAAGGTATTCCTACACAATTTTCTGATATCCAATCAGTAATGTTTATAAACCAGCCAACTGCTAACACCATGTAGCACCTAAAATGTCATATACAGTCTCATAACAACTAGCTAATGCACTACAGGTAAAGCAACTCACAAACAAGACAAGCCTGAACATTAAGTTAGTTTTAGAAGCATGGCTAGCACCTGGCAGCATAGCACTAAGTCAAAATTACAGAAATCAGAAGAGACATTATTCCATGTAGTTTTTAGCGACTGATTCGCATAACTATCCACAAAATCAATAACATCCACTAAAGATTTGACAAGAGAGCGTGAACATTCACATGGCTTTGATAGAGACAGAATAAATAAATGAAAAAGGAATTACTTCTACTATTCATAAACTCAACCAGATGCTATGGATTAGGAGCAGTGCTAGGGGTCGCAAATTTGGGACACCATAAGCGTCTCAAGTTGACCATTACAGGGTTGATCATTTTACACAAAACCAAATGGTACAATTCTTTAATGCAAATTGGGACACTTTTGGGACTCCAAACATTACTCATGGATCAATAGAGAATCAAGAGGAGGGAAAGAATACATACAACTCGAGATGCAAAGACATTGCAAAGTTGCGGCGCTTGGTATATTGATCCATCCAATACATAATAAGTCAACATTGGTGTGACTTTCTCAGGACTGTCCCTCTTTTGCTTGCGGATGACAAAGAGGTGGGGTTCCATCACCTCGCTCAGCATGTATTCTATGCCTGTCATTTTTCTATGGAATAAATAGTCACTCATCATATTTTCAGTATTTTTGTCTTACTATTCACGTTTAGCACCTAGCAATATAAGCATTAACCAAATCATAATAATGTAATTTCTTAAGTTGAAGCACAAGATTTAAATCGTTTACTCATAACTCACTCGGAATTCCTCGACTAACAAGCTGAAGAACTTTATTACCGATAAAAATGTATCACAGATGATATCGTCCACGCATACGGACAGGTAGTACAGCCAAAGGCAAAGAGAAACTTATTTGCAATAAAAATTAAACAAACACGTCATCAGTTACTTTAACTCTTTCAAAACTCATAAACCATTAATGATGTCATCAAGGATTATCCATATTCGTCTGCCACTAATATCAGAAATCATAAATGATGTCAACATGGATTATCCATATTCGTCTGCTACTAATATTTTACGATAAACTAGGTTATGAAACCACAAGTATTGATCTAAAACCATCGCAATAACTTGAGTTGTCAAGACTTTTCCTTTCAACATCTTATGTTAGTTAAATCTTTTACTCTCTCCGTCCAACATATATTGTCCTAATTAGAAAATGTACGCCTATTTAGTAAAATATAAAATTTTCTATAATACCCTAAATCATTTATGACGAAAATAGTTAGAAAGAAAATTTGATATAAAAAGATAATTGAGTAGAGTAATGAAACTTGCATTTCCAAAAAAAATTTAGTCATTTTTAAAAAAATGAATGGAAAATGAAAGAGGACAACTAAAATTGGATAAAACAAAATAGAAATTAGGATATTATAAGTTGGACGGAGGGAGCATGTCGCAAAAGGACTAAAATTGGTCAAACCAAAATAGACATTAGGACATTATAAGTTAGACGGAGGGAGCACGTCGCAAAAGGCAATTGGAACATACTAGCTAAATATTCTAATTATCATTTTTAGCTCCCAACTAAGAATAGCGAAATGTGCGAGGGCAGGCGTGAAGCGAGCAATGACACTCCCCAATATCAAGGCTAACTGCTGACATCAACAATTTTAAATGTGAATGATAAATATGGGAAATTTTAGGTCAATGAACGAAATGTGTAACGACTGGCACTACTTACGAGAGATGAGATAGATCGAGAGGGTGAATGGATCGCATGCGTATTTGTTCGTTGTTGCAGGTGAAGTCGTAAAAAGGGGAGAGCGCGAAGTAATCGAACACCAGGTTCCGGTCCAGTGGGTATGTATTCAACCACAACTGATCCCTAAAGCATATTCCTGTCATGTCCGTCCCCGGTGGCGTTGGAGCAGCCCCTCCGGACTCCGGGTTCGGCGGTAACATTGGCGTCGTCGCCATCGTCGACTCTTTTTCAGTGTAGTTTGAGCAGAGCAATTAGGGCTCCGATACTGTTGTAATTTCAAGTATTTTCTCTGATTTTATTTTCGATTGTTTTCCAATTATTGAGAAAACATCATGTAGTTTGTCTTGCACTCTATTTTGAGTTTTGAGTAAAGAAAATAAAAGAGAAACGTAATAAAAAAATTAAAATTAAGAAAAATGGGAATTTATAAATTTTATTTTCAATTGATTATAAGTTATTAGAAAAAGAAAGAGGGAAAATTAAATTGATATTTTTTTAATTAAATTACTATATCCTAAATTATAATATTTATTATAATCTTTTTTTCCAAATTTTCAAAAATAATTAAAAATAAATTTTTCTTCCAAATTTCTCAAATTTAAATGGAGACATTTTTGTGAAAATCTAACTTTTGCACTCATTCTCGTCTAATTCTCACCTCCTAATAGTTGACAAAATTTTAAAACAAAGATAAACTCATATTTTTTTTTCTCAATTTTTCTTTATTTCATTTTAAAATTAGTAAATGATCGTTAATTATCTTTTGTAAATTAATTCAAAATTAAAAAAAAATAATTATAAACTGATAAGAAAAATAACTTTGTCTCTCTTCTCATATTATTATTATTATTATTATTTAGCGTTTACTTTTAATGTAAAAGCTAATATGGCCCTGTTTGGTTTTGATTTTTGTGGAAGATTTATACGGTTACTTTCAAAAAAAATAATAATCTGCAACTTACATTTTTAGTTCTGATTATTCAGAAAATCAGCCAAGTGATTGTAAAACCAAGCAAAGCAGCTCTGTTCACCTGAAAAGAAGCAGCTGCTTTTCGGCTGCTTCTTTTGACTGTTTTACTGCTTGTTTTACGAAATGTCTATTATACCCCTTTTTGACTGCAAAAGCTACGAAGCTGCCACTCATCAAATTTTACCAACGGTCACATGCCTCTCTCTTTGACACCCACCGTTTCTGATTCGCATCTCCTCTCACCACGCTAAACCAAGAACCGTCATTATAATTTTATTTAAAATAAATTGTTCCGAATAAATCCGAACTCTCTCAGCCTTGTTATTAAATTTTTACTATGCTTTTCTTTTCATTTGTTTTTAATTTTTTTTCTCTCTTATTATTATATATTTACTTCTCTCTTTTAAGAAAATTATTTTTAAAAATTATTTAAAGTTACTTCTGTGAAAATGATCACTTTCTACCTTTAAAATTATTATATTCTCATTCGGCAACTATTTTTTTTTGTTTTAATTTTTTTTTTTTTTGCTGTTTCTATACTACTGCTAGTTTTCCTAGATTTTAATTTTCCTATTTAGTCCCAAAAAAGTTCTTATTTTGTGGACGTATCAGTTTTTTGAGGGGAAAAAAAAAAAACAAAAAAATAATAACTGAAAATTAAGAAAATGTTGTGCTAGTATGAGTGTATGATTCTCTGTATCAAGCCGGCCCTCCTCGCCGAAGCAAACAAAAAAAGTCGAAAGTATCTTCAGAGAGTGGCTCTGATAGCTATTTCGCTTGCAATGTCAGATGTTTCAAAGCTCATTTTCGATGTAATTATGATAAAATGAATTCATGTAAATTTAAAAATGTTTAATGTTAATTTTTTAAAATTAATAATATTCTTATATTTTAAATGACGAAATATTCGACGCTGGCTAATTTATTGACCTGTATTTAATACTATCAACTATTTTCAGTTTGATTCCGGTTTGCATATTCTATACAAAATTGACATTGATATAAATTAATCTCAATTGTCAATAGCATGACCCGCGCATTTTCAGTTGCAGCAACATAGTATATTCCAACCTAAAAAAAAAATGTTAATTGTCATTAGAGAGGAAATACTTATTCTGTTTATATTTGATTTTACATTTTTTTTCTCTTTAAGATGGAAAATAGGATAAGACTTTAATAAAGCAAGTTGCCGGCCAATTAAAAACTAGGAATGATTTAATTATTATGAAATTGAATAAGTAGGTCTGCTGATGTTTTTAGAGAAGGGTAAGTCCTAATTATGTAATACTCCATTCATTTCACAAAAGAACTAACCCTGAACTTTTTAATGACAATTGTAATAATTTTTAATTTTAAATAGATAAGAATTCATTTTGTTTCATTTTATTGTAAGATATCCAAAAAAAATATTACTCAATATAAAATTTTCTACTTTAAAATTTAATTAAAAAGTAGCAACTTGTAAATTTTAAGAATTTGCAGATAAATCACTTTAAGTCATAATTTTTTTTTCTTCTAATTTTAATTTTTATGTAAAGATAACAAGTCAATGACATAAGATACGAGATATCCATCCAAAAGTAAAAGAAAATGACAGAAGATATACTCCTCGCTGTATCATCATTTGATAGAGTTGACCTCTCAAAATTCAACTGTGATGTATTCTTACAAGGTGTTGGGTGGGTCCCCTATCAGTCTCATACTCTCACACTAATAATTATTTATTCCATTTAATTTTTTTT
>JAUMHB010032450.1:10304-21085 GCA_032359685.1 Pittosporum tobira | reverse complement strand
AAAGAAACTGGAGCAAAAATGCCCATCAACTTTATAGGCAAAAGCCTATGAAAAAATACGAGGAAAAATCAAGTGCTCCTTTGAGATCATGGTATTTAAAGGAACGATCCATGCCAATGGGTAAGAGAAACCATCCATTTGGTCAGAGGTCTAAAGCATTGCACTTAAAGGTAAAAATCTAACTTGGTATTTTAAATATCTCTGAGTTAATACACGTTGCACATGACCACATGGACACTTTTTGAGTTGAATTATAAGGAGTAGGGGAGAATTATGAAAACTTAGACTTGTTGTGTATACATGTACATAAGTTGGGCAAAGTTTTACTTATGTATGATGAATTGTTGATTTCTTAAATTGTATATTATTAGTCTTAGATAATTTTCTTCACAAGCTTTGTCAATTCGTAATTGTTCGATAGAATTCAATCGTAAAAAATCAAGAGGGAAAATTTTCTTAAAGTTCATTTTTCAAGATTAGTTTGCTTGGGGACAAGCAATGATTTAAGCTTGGGGGAATTTGATCAGTGCTTTTTATATCTATATTTTCATGTGATTATTCTCTTGATTTACTATAAAAATGCATGAATTAGACTTATATATCCTTGTTTGGGCTAACATATCATCATTCCAAGGGATTAGATTGTATCTATGGCTATTGGGCTTGTATTACAGAGAATTGGGCTTGGAAATGCCTATTTCGGAGAAAAAATCAAGTTTGACCTAATCCTGGACGGACAATAATTGTCAGAACCGAAGCAAGAAGCAAAAATCAACATCCATGGGACCTTACAACCAAGATTATGGCCGTAATCTTGATTGTAAGGTTGGTTTACTGTCGTTTTGGTGGTTGTAAGGTGGCCCGTGAGGTTTTATGCGATTTTAGTTGACTTTTCCAAAAAGTTTTGACTTACGCCATTTTGGGCTTTTCTAAAGAATTGGACTTGAACTGAAAGACGGAAAACCTAATTTGAGTCGACTTATGAGTAGTTCCAAGATTGAAAGCTATATAAACCCCCTCCTAGCTCAGATTTCCAAATCTCGACTTCGATAAATCGAAGAACACAAAGAAGAGGAGCTCAAAGAGGCGGAGACCGGAAGGCTGTCCACAACATATTCTTGCCGACTTCTTCATGATTTTTTCTATCTTTTTATTTGTTTTTTGTAATCTGAATATGTTCTAAACACTCTTATATTAAGACTAGATGGATCTTGCCCATGAGTAATTAAAGTTATCGTTTTTATCATGCTTTTTATGGATTTATTTGTTGTGAGATATATCTTATAAGTTTAATGCTTTTAAATACTTAGCTACCATTTAAATGATCTTTTGTAATATAATTGAAGGACCGAGATGTGAAGATTAATGAGTGTAAATTGAGGCATAACCATAGGTTAAACTTTGCTAGAGATAGTTTAAGGTGATTTGTGCGATTTTGGTAGTAATTATACTTGGGTTAATGAATTCGAAAATTTTCAAAGAACTTAATGTTTTTCAAATTATTTAAATCTCGCACGGAGACTATAGGACTGGTAAGTTGAATGAGGGATGTTACACCTAGAGATACGGTATTTATCTAAATTTGAGAAATTTTACTATCACAATAGATAAGATACATAACTTGCATGATAAATTGATTGACTTTAATTATAAACGGTAAGTGAAATCAAAATCTTAGTACTTCTTTCTCTATTTAATTTACTTTGTTTAGTAATTAGTTATTTAGTTATTTTTAGTTAAAAATCAAATCTTTAATCATCTATTAGATAAGAAAAAGGAGTTCTTAGTTGTTACATATTTGTAATAGTTAGTCCTCATGGGATCGATATCTTTATATTATAACTTGACTGGTGTACACTTGCACTGTTCATCCGACCAGACTACCAAAATTTTATATCATTGCCATTATGGGCCACTTGGTAGCCCTTTTGGTTATAACAAAACTGCTTTAAAAGTTTTGCAATCTGGTTTTTATTGGCCGACCTTGTTTAGGGATGCCTTCAGTTATGTTAAAATCTATGATAAATGTCAAAGAATGGGGAACATATCGAAAAAAAAATGAGAGGCCATTAAATAACGTCCTTGAGTGTGAAGTTTTTGATTTATGGGGTGTTGATTTCATGGGACCAATCCTAGCTTCTTTTGGTAACGAATATATCTTGGTAGCAGTAGGGTATGTTTCAAAATGGGTTGAAACTACTGCTCTTCCAATGTATGAGGCAAAACATGTGGTTAAATTCTTGAAAAATAACATATTCATGCGATTTGGATACCAAGAGCCATTATTAGTGACCAAGGTACACATTTCATTAACATCCAATTTGCGTCACTCTTGCAAATATATGGCATTACCCATAGAATTGTTGTCGCTTATCACCCACAGATAATTGGGCAGTGGAGGTTGCAAATCTAAAACTCAAGCACATTTTAAAAAAGACAGTGAGTTCTAATCAAAAGGATTGGTCGAACAAATTGGATGATGCATTATGGGCATAAAGATTGCATTCAAAACGCCAATCGGGATGTCATCATTCCACCTTGTATATGACAAGTCTTGTCGCCTTCTAGTGGAATTGGAAAACCATGCTTATTGGGCGCTAAGGACTCTTAATTTTGACCTAAAGGCGGTAGACGAGAAAAGATTGCTGCAATTGAGTGAGTTGGATGAGCTTAGACACGATTCCTACGAGAGTGCCAGGATTTACAAGGAAAAGACGAAGAAGTGGCATGACAACCATATTGTACGTAAAGAATTCAAAGTGGGTGATAAAATTTTATTATCCAATTCTCATCTTTGTTTGTTTCTAGGTAAATTGAAGTCACAGTGGAGTGGTTCTTTCCGGAACATAAAGGTTTTCCCCTACGGTATAGTAAAATTGACAAATTCGGTGGGAGAATTCTTCAAAGTATACAACCAGCAACTTAAGCACTATCATGGGGAGAATTTTGATCCAACCAATGTTATCGTGATGTTGGGGATTCCAACTTAACTTGGAGCTTAGAGGAAGTTGGGCTAACAACTATAAAATGAGCGCTTCTTGGGACATAACCCAAGCTATGTATCCTTTGTAAATTTTTTGCAAATTTTCTTTAATTTTAATTTCATTTTAGTGTTTTGTTTTTCAAATATTTTTGTAGGTTTAAACTTTAGGATGGACAAGGAATTTTTAGCAAAAAAATGGACGCAATCGGACCACGTAGCTGGAATCTACAAAAGTCAAACAAAAAGTCAAACCAGACTACCTTACAGTCGGCCTTACGGCCATAAGGCTACCCGTAAGGGAGCATGGTCGAGGTTTTAAGCCTTAGTTTATTGAAGGAGCTCATTCGTGCAATAAGTTTTGACTATTTCAACATTTCAACCAAAAAACTTATGCCCATAATCCTTCCAAACACCAAATTCAAGCCTCCTAAACATCATTTAAACACTCTTCTACATCCAAATAATTGAATTCAACAAGAAATCACACCAATTCAATCCCAAATCGTTAACACCAACCAATTTTCACCCTTTGAGACCTTTCAAATTCTTTCAAA
Source organism: Pittosporum tobira (assembly GCA_032359685.1). Classification (NCBI taxonomy): domain Eukaryota; kingdom Viridiplantae; phylum Streptophyta; class Magnoliopsida; order Apiales; family Pittosporaceae; genus Pittosporum; species Pittosporum tobira. The sequence goes on along the minus strand of JAUMHB010032450.1, from coordinate 17,548 downwards.
CTGGAGGCCGGGTAAGGTTGGGTATTATTTGTGTGATTGCTTAAAGTGAAAATGCATACTAGCAGGTCAACTAAATGGGCAAGGGGTGCATCATCGCAAGGAGAATGGAGCCGCTCACAAAGTGCTCGACAAATTGCCCCAGCGAATTGATATGACAACAAGCAAGAGGATATGTATAATGTCCTTTTAACCCGTTGTATCCTAAACACACGTTATATAAACTTCTTTTGCCTACGGGATTTGGGTTTCCTCGATGATATCCGTTTGATGAGTGGTAATGTGGGTTAGATGCATTTCATTGAAATGAAGCATGCTACATACGTAGGCTTGGTTTTGGAGTTCTTAAGCAGCTTCAAGTTAAAATTGGTGGGAAATACACCCAGTTTCACTTTTCGGTTGATGAACACCAAGTACTCCTTGAGCTTGACCGAATTCAACGGTATTTACCAATTTTCAATCGACAAGAATTAGATGCAACTTAGTACATTCAACTAAAACCATTTTTTGTATCACATCATGGGGTAAGAGAATTCAACTCTGAAGGCTACAAACGTACATAACCCATGTTTCCGTTATATGCAATGCTTCATGGCATATACCATATTCGGCTGAGGGGACAGTAACGGGGTATTTCGACAGGATGAGTTGTTCATCATTTCGGCTATGATCACACAAAAAGAGTTCGACAAAGGGCTTTGTTTTTTGAAGCACCTTAAAAGCATATTGGGTTACCAGAAGGCGATATAGTAGTTGGTGGCCTTATTACTTGAATTGCGACACATCTGGGAATCGATTGCACAAACTTGGTTGAAGCTCAAGGGAGTAATACAATTGATATCGATTCATGCGTCGCGATGCACATGATTGCTAGGCAAGGATTACGCTATTTTCTTTATTTCAAGACCGCCTACCGGATGCTTCTACCTTCTTCACGCACTTCTGTTCAATATGAACGAAATTATATTTACCCAAAAGTGTTTAATGAGATGGATCGAGCCGATATTCCACCAGAAGGACCACGAACGACCGAGGAATGCGAAGAGGATGCGGATATGGGACCGGAGGATATTCCTGACTACTCTGGTCTATGTGACGATTTTGGGCGGCCGATCATTTTTACTACATCCAGTGGCCACGGTGGAGCTGATCTGAGTGGAACTCGCAGCGGAGTTGGGGATGCCGACATTCATGCTAATTTGGCTAGGATTTAGGCGGAGCAAGCACGACAAGGGGTTATGTTACAATAGCTCCTAGACTGGCATATCTCCCAGGGTACTTTGGGCCCTCATTCGTCTTAGATTCAGGTGTGTTCATTTCTTTTCTCCCATACTTATGCTTTACTTGCTTTACATTAGGGATAATGTATATTTCAAACTTGGGGGAGGAAATACTTGTATACTTATTTGTGTATCCTTATTTCCATGTTTTATTTGTTCTTAGTTTATTTTTTATTTTTTTAAAAAAATCCAAAAAATACTTAAAAATCCATTAGTTGTCTTAAATGAAATTTCATGTTTTTAACCGAATGAAAATGATTGAACTTAGTTTGTTTTTAAAATTATTTGGAACTAGTATTCTACTTTTAAAGATTAATGCTTAGGATTATATGAGTTGAGTTTTGCATTTTTAGGTCTTTTATATCCCTGATAGGCCTAGGAAATTATGATAATCCCTTGCTATCTTATATTTGATTTAGAAGGCTGTTTCAAATCACTTCTTGTTAACTCTAAAATATTGAAATACTTCAAAAAGGGCTATTAAAAATACGGTGAAGTGCTTGGACTTCCTTGGTGACTTTTGAATTGTTTTGATTACTGGAGAAACACTTGACCTTGATGAAAAAATGAAAAAATTCAAAAAAAAAGAAAAAGAAAAAAAAATGGAAAAATTGGAAAAATTTAGAAAAATAAAAAATAAAAAAATAAAATAAAGAATTGAAAAGAAACTGGAGTAAAAAGGCCCATCAACTCTATAGGCAAAAGCATATGCTAAAAAAAATCATGGAAAAATCAAGTGCTCCTTTGAGATCTTGGTATTCAAAGGGATGATCCATGCTGATGGGTAAGAGAAACCGTCCATTTGGTCGGAGGTCTAAAGCATTGTGCTTAAAGGTAAAAGTCTAATTTGGTATTCTAAATATCTTTGAGTTAATACACGCTGCACATTAACACTTTTTAAATTGAATTATAGGGAGTAGGGAATAATTATGAAGACTTAGACTTGTTATGATATTTGTACTTAAGTTTTGTGAAATTTTGCTTGTATATGATGAAGTGTTGATTTATTGATTGTGGATTATTAGTCTTAGATAATTTTTTTTACCAACTTTGTCAATTCATTATTGTTCAGAGGATTTCAATGTTAAAAATCAAGGGGCCAAATTTTCTTAAAATTCATTTTTCAAGATTAGTTTGCTTGGGGACAAGCAACAGTTTAAACTTGGGGGAATTTGATTAGTGCTTATTTTATCTATATTTTCTCATGATTATTCTCTTGATTTACTATTAAATTGCATGGATTGGGCTTACATATCCTTTTTTGGACTAAGAAATCATCAATCCAAGGGATTAGATATGTTTTATTATTATTGGACTTATATTACAGAGATTTGGGCTTAAAAAGGCCTATTTCGGAGAAAAATCAAGTTTGACCTAATCCTGGACGGACAATGATTACCAGAACTGAAGCAGGAAGTAAAAACCAAATTCTAGGGGAGCCTACGGCCAAGCTTACGGCCATAATCTTGACCGTAAGGTGTCTTTACGGTCGTGTGGTTAAGTATAAGCTGGCCCATGAGGTTTTACGCGATTTATGTTGACTTTTCCTAAAAACTTTGACCTATACGATTTCAGATTTTTCCAAGGCTTTTGACATGGACCAAAAGACGGAAAACCTAATTTGAGTCAACTTGTGATTAGTCCTATGATGAGAAGCTATATAAACGCCCTCTTAGCTTAGATTTCCAGAATTGAGAGATCGGAGAATACAAAGACGGGAAGATTAAGAGCTTAAGGAGGCAGAGACTGGAAGGCTGTCCAAGACATATTCCCGCCAACTTCTCAATGGAATTTTCTATCTTTTCAATTGTTTTCTGTAATTTAATTATGGTCTAAATATCTTTGTACTAAGATTAAATGGATCTTGCACATGAGTAATTAAAGTTATAGTTTTTATCATATTTTTTATGGATCTATTTGTTGTGAGGTATGTTTTATGAGTTTAATGCTTCTAAATAATTAGCTATTATTTAGATGATCTTTTGTCATATAGTTGAATTGCTGAGAGGAGAAGATTAGTGAGTACAAATTGAGACATAACCAAAAGTTAAACTTTGCTAGAGATAGTTCAAGGTGACTTGTGCGGTTTCGGTAGTAATTATACTTAGGTTAATGAATCCGAGAATTTTCAAAGAACTTAATGCTTTTCAAATTATTTAAATTCACATTGAGACTGTGGGACTGATAAGTTGAATTATGGATGCTATAACTAGAGATAGAGTAGCAATCTAAAATTTAAAAATTCTACTGTCACAACAGATAAATTCTATAACTTGCATGGTAATCAATTGGCTTGAATTATGAATGGGTAAGTGAAATCGAAATCTTAGTACTATTTTCTCTATTTCATAAAACTCTAATTTAGTTTTACTTAGTCATTAATTATTTAATTAGTTAATTTTAGTTTAAAAATCAAACTTTTATTAATTGTTAGATAAGAAAAAGAAATTCTTAATTGGTATATAGTTGATAACTCTTAACGGATTTTGGGAAAACCGTACTGTACTTTAAAGTGAAAATAATTTTCAAACTTCATCAAAACTTAGGTAAATATTAGCACAATTTTTGGCACACCAAATATAATGGAAGTTTTTCCAAATGCTAGTTTTATACTACCAAAAGAAAAGATGATCTACATTAAAAAATCCATGTATCCCAGTAAATTCAAAGGAAACGTACTCAATTTAAAGATATTTGACTCAGTAGTTTTCATGTCAAAGCCATGAGTGAAAATGATTTTTTTTAAAAAAACTAATCATCTATACTATTTCTAGGTATAAGAAAATCATACAAAAGCTTTATTCATTATCCTTTGGATTGTAGATCATGAAAAATTAGAAGTATGAAGGTACTTCCATGACGTGTTTTGGCATGAATGATTCAGTCACCCAAGTACTTCCATAGTGCTTCTTATTATATAGAGTTCAACCTGTCAACCGCTTAAGAACTATAGAGTTCTCCTAAGTCATGACTTCCCTTATTCTACTTGCTCTAAAGAAAAATTAATCATTAAACTGCAATCTACAAAAATTCACCTTTAGACCCCTAAATTTTTAAAAATAATACAAGGAGATATTTGTGTACACATTGACCCATCATATGGTCCATTATGATATTTCATTGTCTTCTTAGATGCCAGCTAGGTGGTTACATTTGTGTCTTTTTGCTACTGGAAATGTTGCATTTCCAAAGCTATTTGCTTAAATAATTAAACTAAAACCTCAATTCTCATATGGTAATTAAATACTTAATGTAATTAAATGAATTATATGTTGTAAAAATAATGTGAGAGAGGAGAGGTAGGGAGGGGGTGGTACTTGTGTGTGTAAATGTGTTGATGCTTATTTTTAGAGTAGTTATGTTAGTGTGTGATTAAAATAATAATAAATAAGAAAAATAATTTGTCACATTTTAAGTATTATTTGTAATATTTTATATTAAATAATAATTTAATAAAAAATAATATATTATATGCAATTTTAACATTCCTAAATATTATTGGGAACACTTTAATTAAATAATACTTCATCAAAAATATTATACTTTAATATTTTGTATCAGTTACAGTTATTATTTGTTACGCTTTTAATAGCATAACATAAATAACAAAATAAATAATATTATTTTCAGAAATTACATTATAATACATTTGTTACGCTTTGGTAGAATAAATGTAACGGTTTGTGAAGTGTAAGCAATGTTTCAAAACAAATCACATTAAACTTTGTTATAGTTTAAAAAGCGTTCCAAAAAGGTTTTGGTAACTGTTTGTGAACCGTTACACACTTTTTACGACCGCTATCATTACGATAGACAGAAACCGTTACATAAAGGAATACGAATAGTATTTGTCACGCTTTTCAACTTTTTTTTGTAACTTTTTGGTCTCCGTTCCAAATACTTACTTTTTTTGTAGTCCCTAGATCCAGGGCATTTATCAAATTCACATAAAGAAAAACCACACATAAGTTATGTGTTCATCTACCATGGCACAACTATATCAACAAATAAAACAATATCAACAACTTCTTCAAATCACTAAGAGATTCTAGCTTTTCATGAACAAGTAGAGAATGTGTTTAGTTAAGATCGGTCATTCAATATATTCAAGAGTCATATAATTTGTCACCAAACAAGTGCATCCCAATAGTTATGTATGAAGATAACACTGCTTGTATCAGTCAACTTAAGAATTGGTACATTAAAAAGGAGATACAACAAAACACATCTTGTCCAAGTTCCATTACGCCCATGAACTTCACAAGAAATGCTATATCTGTTCATTTGACTATATGGCAAACTTATTCACAAAATTACTGTCAATTATCCTACTTAAAAAATTGCGGCACAAGATTCAGATGAACCAACTCAATGATCTACTGTGCCAAGATACAATAGAATGGTGAATGTTAATTTGAGAGGAAAATTACATTTTTTTTCTTCTATTTGAATTTTTATCACACTTAATTTTTCCTGACAAGACATTTAATGAGATAATCAAGCCATGTAAATTAAGGGTGTGCACTCTAATTCCCTCTTTAAGTTTTTTCCATTGAATTTTTTTAACAATTTTTTTAATGAGGCCTAACTATTATAACAGACAATAAAGGGGGAGTGCTATAGGTCAAGCGTGCCATGTGATTGTCTGAGATCAAGAATTGACAATACATGGATTGTCAAAATTTGGCCTTTAAACTTAACATAAATCGAGGATAGCCGTCAGTTTTAAAATCATCCGAGAGAAAATAAAGTCAGTCTTCTGCCCCAAAAAAAAAGTGTACTACTCCTTGTGAGAATTATAACAAAATCAATAACACTCTGCTGTCGTAACATTTTCTAACTTTTTAACAAATTTATTTTTCATAAACCTGTCAGTCACCTAATAAAGTAATAATTATGTGAGTGATCCACAGGTTAGACTGGGTCTAAGGATTTTTACTGTTTAAAATAGTATGTTAGTTTTTATGTGAAAGCTTTAGATTGTTGTAAAGTTACAGAGACTATATTGACTGGCTGGTTTAGAAAAAGTTTTAGAAGAGTCATGGGCTGCTGCAAGTTATCAGCAGCCATGGTTGATAGAGAGTTATTTGGAATATCAGGTGTTAAAAGAGTTATTAGAGAGCACACAGTCATTACAATTCCTCTAAATTAAAAATGAATTAATTTGAGAGTATTTTGAAATGTTGTAGATCCATATTAATCATCAATAGCACAAGCGATCAAAATTAAAATCAAATCTGATCAACATTTTTCACATGATATTATAAAATCCATATGAAAATCATATGATTATATAATAATTCACTCTGACAAAATCCGTTTTGATTAAACAGAAGGTTCCAAGTGTGGAAGCAGTAGTTGACTGGAGAAAAGAGAGGGATTGAATTATTTATTGGAGTCTAGGCAGTACTCCCATATTTCCAAACAAGCTGTTCTAGTTTACTAGACTTCTAGTTAGTGGTCACGCTACTATTGTTGAATTAGTTGATATATTTGCTTCTTCCAATAAGGAAAACGGAACATTGAAACAACATGGAGATGAAACATTTCACGCTCTGATGACCATGTGTAGGATTTTCATCTGAATGAAAGAGAGAGTCCATCCTTCTTGAAAATAATGCACAGGTAAGGTGTTTATTTAATATTCTTACTAAATTTGAATTATCAAAGTAATAAATTTTAAGCGTTAACCAATTTTCATAAGGGTCAACCATCTTTAGTCTACTAAAATAGAAAGATAGGGAGCCTTAATCGCTTGATAGGTCATCACTAAGACTTCAGAATTCCTCTTACACACTCTTTCATATTCTGTTGCATTTGGTATATAGTTATTAAATTATTTTTGTTAATTTAAAATAATTTTTAATAAATAAAAAATAAATATTACGTTTAAATTAACAGAATATTTAAACGCACGTCACAGCTGATCAAAAACAACTGCCACACAGTGAGTTTGTGACACGTATA
>JAUMHB010032450.1:0-10204 GCA_032359685.1 Pittosporum tobira | reverse complement strand
TAAATTAACAGAATATTTAAACGCACGTCACAGCTGATCAAAAACAACTGCCACACAGTGAGTTTGTGACACGTATAGCACAGTCTTACAAAGGCGGCTTTCAACACAAGAAAATTCATGGTAAGTGAGCTGTTGAAACGGATTTTTCAAAGGACTAACTTCCGCCCACCATCTAAGAAAAGTCAAAACGTGTTCGATCACATTAAAATGAAAAACAAGTTTATAAACTAAAGTTCAATATAAAAGAAAGAATTAAGTCCATGTTCCTTCGCCAAGAAAAACACACTCAAAAACCTTGTAGCTAGCAGCCATGAATACTCTGGTAAGAAACACCACTCTGCGTTTTAGCCGGAGGTATGATCATGGATTCTATGAGCCATTGGATCAAAATTACGGAGCAATCGGAGAAGATAACAATTATCAGAGAGTATGTACTTCAAGACGAAAGGTAATTAGTGGTGACGAAAATCATTATCGGAGGGCAAGCAGATCTTTCAGCTTCAGGCGAGACAGAGCAAAGAAAAGACAGATTTTCCTCCAAAGTTACAAGTTAGGATCTGATAATAATAACACTAATAATAGTAATACTTCTTCGGAAAAAATACTCAATTCCCGGAAGCTTAAAACGGCGGCAAAGAAACTAAAATCTGTTGCTGTGTCATTTGTTTCAATTCTGCGGTTAAGCTCAGTAAGGTCTTGTAAATCCGGATCAGCCATGAAAGCGTTCACCCCTACGCGAATATGTTGAGGTTTAATTCTTCAATGGGGGTTTCTTTAATTTTTATTAATTTGGAGTTAAGAATGTATTAGAAAGTGAATTAATTAGACTCTGAATTAGTGCTCTTTCTAGTGGCATTCTTTCATTCTTCTGGGGTGTTTGATTCTGTTGAATGTAAATTATGTTACTCTTCATTTTCTGTACTTTGTACTATAGGGAATTTTTCTAGGATTTAAGCACTAGGTTGTAGTTCAGAATTTTCAGGCGTCACAAACTCACAACTGTTGATTCTATATGTGCTTTTGCTGAATTCTGTGAAAGAAGTGTAGGGGTGCACATTGTCCGGTTGCAGTTGGTTAGTACTCAAACAATCAACCGATCCGCAAAAATCAGTTAAAAAACACTCCATATCTGAATCGGTTAAAGTCAAGCCAATTCAACGGTTATTGGTTGGTTGGTTACGGTTAAATTCGGTCAGTTGATCGATTATAACTGACTTGTTTTAAAATTTATATTATAATTTAAACTTTACCATTTTAAAATTTTAATTTAATAGAGCTCCAAGAATCTATAATTTGATGTCAAAATGAAAGTTGTAAGTTATATATAAAATACTTGTATTTTAAAATTTTAAAAATCTAAACATTTAACAAAGTTATATAAAAATTTATATTTAATATTATAAGAACTTAGCTTAATAGGAATTAAAAGTAGCTATAATTTTGAAATAGAGGAAATAAATAATAGGATCATAACAACAATAACTAATTAAGGAAAAAAAAAAAAAAACACAAAACAACAAAAGGAGAGAGGGGAAAAATAATTATTTAAACTCTAATAATATATATATATATCGGTCGGTCGGTTACGGTTACGGTTAAAAAAAGTCAATAACCATAACCAACCGATTAATTCGATTATCTAGTTTTTAACATTCAAATCGTATCGGTTTATTCGGGTCGGTCCGTTATTCGGTTCGGTTAAAAACGGTTCGATCGGTTAATTCAGTTCGGTGGAATATTTGTGCAACCCTAACTGATAGTTAGGTTGAACTATTAAGCTTTTTTTTAGTAATTATCAAATTTGTGCATCAAGAACAAGATGCCACAACATAACTATTACAAATTTAAAAAATCAAGGCAGGAAGGCGGGAGAAATTCACTGTAAATCGAAATTTGGAGATTATAATATATGTATGTACAAAACATTAGAATCCCAAACATGTACATCCATCCAACCTTACAATTTCATAACCTATCAGCCTTAGCCATCCACTTACAACTAATCTCATTATTCTAATCTTTCAAGTCGCTACAAATTTTATTTTAATTAGTTCAAATCAACAAATAGATCGGATCACAAAAAATTGAAACAAAACTAAAGACATAATGCAAAAGCTTACAATGAAAAGGGGAGGTCCGTAAATGGAGAGGATAGGTGAGTACAAATCTTTTTTCTCATATTTTCTCCCACTCCATGTGTCATTCCATCTTGTACTCCTAATATTTATAATTAATAAAAGTAAATGAACAAATATTATGCATCTCTTAAACATATGACATAATAGATGAGATAAAATTTAAGACAAAAGACTTAGAATATAAGATTTGAGTACACTTTAGATAAGTTAAGAAAGTCTAACACATTTTTCTATTTCTTTTTTCTGAATGACAGTAGTAGCCTAAATCATTGAGTTTTTTGGTATACACTAGGAATTTCTAACAACAAATAATCTCTAGAGTTTCGACTCTTGATCTTTTCATTTAAAGATTTTTATCATATGCTTGCTATCACTTGAGTAACCGCCTAGTATTTCAGCACACTTTTTTTAAGTGTATATGTCCTAATATAAAGAGTAAAATTCATTTTGAGTTCACTAAATATATATAATATTTCAAACTGCACCCTACACTTTCATTTATGTCAAATCAAACATCTTATATTTTTTGTTTCATATTGCACCACCCGATCAAAAAATTGTTAAACATTTGGTATACTTAGTGGACTCAAAATAAAACAAAAATAAAAGTTTATGGTGCAATTTGAAACATTATGTATACTTAGTGGACTCAAAATCGTTAAATTATATTGATCGGGGGCCAATATAAAACAAAAACATAGTTAAAATGTTTGGTTTGACACCAATGAAATTGTAGGGTGCAGTTTGAAATATTGAATATACTTAGTAGGCTCAAAATAAAATTTACTCTAATATAAACAATGCTCACTATGTATCAAAATTTGAGATAATTTTGAAAAAGGTAAGACGACCTTTGAAGAAGAAGCATATTGTAATGGCATGGTGGATTCATCTCACTTTACTGTCCGCAATTGGAAATTTATATCTAATTATTGAAAGGGAAAATTAATATTCTTTATATACAATAATAAATTCCACATCAAATGACAATTTATTTCTCTAATATTTAAGTAAAATTTTACATGATTGCTCTTTGTGAGATTTGCTCGAGCCTTTTATACGTGATTGATTGTTATAATTTGTGTTATTCTAAACTATTTACACCCCCTAAAAAGATTATGAGTCCAAAATACATGTAAAGTAAATTTCACGCCGAGGTCCAGAAGCTTTAGAACATGGACTTAATTATATTTCCATTCATTCTTTTATTACTTAATTTATTCTTCTAAGACAAGAACATTTGATTTACTTGCACATGAATTTCAAACAAGTCAAATGAACCGTACTAGGATTGTCAAACAATTTAACAGGCTGCCCTCGCCAGCAACAGATGGCTTTTATCAAAAATAGCAAATAAATGTAATCATAAAATCAGTTTGAGCCATAAAAACACGGTTATAAAAACACAGACAGCAACAAGCCATATCTTTAACCACACGAGGGTAACAAACAATCCCCTAAACTATTCTCTTTCTTCTCTCAACACATCTTCTCTCAACACATCTCTGGCCCAAATATTTGCAGGAACCCGAAGAATAAGAGCCTCTCTTTCTTCTTCTTCCTCTTTCTCCTCACCTCCATGGAATAAGCCCTGAAAAGGGTTAATCATCGTCCCGCAATGCACGCCCCTCCGCCTCCCTATGTCACGCTGCAGCCAAACGGAAGCATCCGGCCCCCACCTTATCATCATCAACAACGCAAGGTTCCTCAGTACGGCCGCCCTAGAAAATCAGGAAACTGTTGCCTAAGGTGCATATGCTGCTGTTATTGCTTCCTTCTAGTTTTCCTCCTCATTCTCGCGGGCCTTTCTTTCTATTTTTACACACTCTACAAGCCCGAGGTACCTACTTACAAGGTCAAATCCATGGAAGTCAAAGCCCTTGAAGCCCAAAAGGATTTCAGCCTGAAAACAGAACTTGTCGTAAATGTGGAGGCCAATAACCCGAATTCTCATATAAGTTTAATATATGGAGAAGATAGCAAGGTGGTAGTTTGGTATAAGGACTCAAACCTTTGCTCTGGGAAGCTCCCTTCTTTTAAGCAAGGCACAAATAATATTTCGCTGATGGAAATTGACCTGGCAGGGAAGAGTGAGTTCGGGTCGGGTCTTCAAGAGGCACTTACTGAAAATAAACAGAGCGGGCGGGTCCCATTGCTTGTAACGGTGAAGGCGCCCGTAAGTGTTGAAGTGGGAAGTTTTAGACTGAGGCAGTTTGTGGTGTATGTAAATTGCTCTTTGGTTCTTAATAGCTTGGCCCCTAATAAGAAACCTGGGATCATATCGAGCACATATAATGTACACGCTACATTATAAACTCAAAATGTTATAAAATTAAGCTCAGATTTCTTCATCTGTAATATATACCTACTATCTGTCGTTCCATGGGAGACAAATCTTGGAATCATTGGTAGGGACGATTATTTATCTCTGAGCAACCCACAGCTTCTTAACGAATATATGTTACTTGTGTAATATATGGACTTCTTTCCCAAGTATTATGCATTTAAAACTGAACTATATAAATACATCTCTCTGTATACTAAGGTATGTGCAGATGAAGTTTGTGTAAATAGTAGTAGTTTTTTTTGTTCTTCTTGTTGTTTTCCATCTTAAGATTTGGCAATTGATGAAAATGTGAGCTTTCGAGATCAACATAACTTTTATTTTCTATGGAATCTGTTTATATACAAGATGCCCTAATTAGGAAACGTAGGATAAAATGTCTTTTAAGCGGAAACCTTATCGTTTCAATTCGTGGAAACGAACGCATAAACAAACATATATAGGCTAGCTAAATACAGTATTTTAGGGATAACTTTGTATGGATGCTAAAATGTAGTAATCTAATTTCTCTTAAAATTTAACAAGATAAAGCTAAATTTCACAGATGACTTTTAGGTTCATTAACAAGTTGATTGTTATAAAAATAATTTACAACAAACATGATTTTGATCTTTCAACACTAAGAAATTTAGAATCAATTTTACAATAATTCTTTGCCTACCATGCTAATTGTGAATTAGTAAGGTCATCCAATCTAATCATAGTGGATTTGCTTTCCAGAAAACTAAAATTGGCAATCCAAAAATATAAAACGCTGGCAACGCTGAAACAGGAAGAATCTTATACCCCCAATTAGATTAACAATCAAAATTCGAAGCACTCAAGCATCCTCAAATAAGTAAATTACTTTTGTGAGTGCGCAAGTTCCCTCACGTTGCTAGTAAGCCTTCCATATAAACATATTCCTAAACCAACAAAACAAAACAATCTGTGGATCTCCAAAATCCCTCTCCATTGACAAAGTTCTCCAGCTCCCTACTGTAAATTTTTGAAGTATGTTCCACAACTTTTTAAAGTATGCTCCGGAACCAAAAATAACTGCTGAAGAAATGAAAAACACAAATTTAACTTGCTCACAATCAAATCTTCCTCACCACCAAAAATTTGATTAGTCTCAAAACCCTAGAACGAACAAAGCAACCCTTGAAGGAAAGGTTTCAAAACCTTAGAAGAAAAAATAATGTACCCTAAGTGGAACGATGATTTCATAGCCCTATTTAAAGAACAAACCTATAATTTCACACCTACTATCATTTTGTTAAGATACAATGTGAGTTCTCATCCCTCATCGATTGTCTATTGTGAATTTGAAAGCTTAGTATATAAGTAACAACCTTAGAACTACTAGCTTAACCTTTTATTTCAAGATGTGATTCAATAAACATACTAAGGTCCTTATCAGCTTTCCATACTCCCTGACAAATTCATATGAGAGGCATGATTCCAATTTAGGACTTCAACATACCATGTGAGTTCCTATTCTAAATCAATGTCTAGTGTGAAGTTGAATCCTTAAAATACAAGGAAGAACCTTAGAACTACCATATTAAGATTTAGTTCAAGATGGGGGTCAATAAAAAGTTTTGTTTCAATATGGGATTCAAAATATATTAAGGTCTTTTTCGATTCCTCATGCTCCCTAATAATGATAATATATGATAACAATCTTACAAGCAACAAGAGGCAAAAGAAGTTGTTCATTTAATAGGACAGAGCAAAGAGAGTGGAAGAAAAGAGTTTGAGTTACATCAAAAAAAAATCTTCTAAATACATGCATAGAATTATGAAGTGTAAATTGTGATATACAGGACATACTCCATTTTCTCAAATTTTATCAATACTTAAATAATAATTTTATCAATACTTAAATAATACTTCTTGTATTCTATGTATTAGAGGTAACTATTTCTTTTTAATCCATTCCAATATTAGTGATAGCTTTCTATTTTGGCACAATAAAATAGTATGATAATTCTAATTTGTCATCTCTTCTCCTAACTTCTCTCGCCCTTAATTCCTCATAAGTTTAACCTCTTCCTTACTCACTTGTCACTCACAAGACATACCGGCTTAAGTAATCATTTATCATTCCCCATTCAAAAACCTCCTCACTCAAGTCATCCTCTTTCCTTTCTTTTCGAGATAGTGTTAGAGGGGAAAAAAATATGGTTGGGCCTTGTGGTTTGAACCTCGAGTCGGTCCCAAAAAGCTCGCTGAGCCCTAGTTGGGTTGTGGAAGGTTGCTATTGATCGCCAATACCCTAGGAGCCTTGTGCCCTACTTGATAAAACTAGTGTTCTTAATCATCAAACCTAAAACACAAGAAACACGAGGGGTTATGGCCTCATTTCCCTCTCCGATGCTTAAGTCAGTAATCAAAAACAAGACTCCAATTAATAGTTTTATTATGAGAGTGTTGGTCAGATGAACAGTGCAAGTGTACACCAATCAAGTTATAGTATAAAAAATATCGACCCCACGAGGACTAATTATTAAAACTATGTACCAACTAAGAACTTCTTTTTCTTATCTAACACATAATTAAAGATTTGATTTTTAAACTAAAAATAACTAATTAAATAACTAATGAGCAAAAGTAAATTAGGGTTTAATCAATAAGAGAAAGTAGTATTAAGATTTCGATTTCACTTACCCATCATAACTAAAGTCAATCAATTTACCATGCAAGTTATGTAATTTATCTGTTGTGACAATAGAATTTTCCAATTTTAGATAGATACCCTATCTCTAGGTGTAACATCCCTAATTCAATTTACGAGTCCCACAGTCTCCATGCAAGATTTAAATAATTTGAAAAATATTAAGTTCTTTGGAAATTTCCAGATTCATTAACTAAAGTATAATTACTACCGAAACCGCACAAGTCACCTTAAACTATCTCTAGCAAAGTTTAACCTATGGTTATACCTCAATTTGCACTCACTAATCTTCACCTATCAGTCCTTCAATTATATGACAAAAGATCATCTAAATAGTAGCTAATTATTTAGAAGTATTAAACTCATAACACATACCTCACAACAAGTATATCCATAAAAAACATGATAAAAACAATAACTTTAATTACTCATGGGCAAGATCCATCTAATCTTAGTACAAAGGTACTTAGAACATAATTAAATTATAGAAAATAATTGAAAAGATATAAAAACCCATTGAGAAGTCAGCAAGAAAACATCATGGACAGCCTTCCGATCTCCACCTCCTTGAGCTCTCGATCTCCCCTTCTTTTTATTCTATTTTTCGGATCTGGAAATCTGAGCTAGGAGGGGTTTTTATAGCTTTTAATCAAGGGACTTATCACAAGTTGACTCAAATTAGGTTTGTCATCTTGGTCCATGTCAAAAAACCTTGGAAAAGCCCAAAATCGTGTAAGTCAAAGCCTTCCAGAAAAGTCAATAGAATTTGTGAAAAGTTGCACGACCCAGCTTACACTCTGGCTTACGGGCGTAAGCCAGGCCGTAATCCACCTTATGGTCTCCCTTACAGCTATAAGGGTGGCCATAAGGCCCTTTGGACTTTGATTTTACTTCCTGCTTCGATTTTGGCAATCATTGTCTGTCCGGGATTAGGTCAAACTTGATTTTTTTGTCCAAAATAGGTCTTTTCAAACTCAATTCTCTGCAATACAAGTCCAATAACAATAAAAACAATCTAATCCCTTGGATTGATAATTTGTTAGTCCAGATAAGGATATAAAAGCCTAATCTATGCATTTTTAACCAAAAATCAAAGGAAAAGTTGACGAAATTGTATATACAATAAACACTAATCAAATTCCCCTAAGCTTAAACTCTTGCTTACCCTCAAGCAAACTAATAAAGAAAAATATTTTAAGGAAATTTTGACCCCTTTGATTATTAACATTGAAACCCACCAAAAAATTATGAATTGACAAAGTTAGTGATGAAAATTATCTAAGAGTAGAGATCTGCAATTTAAGAAATTAATACTCCATCATATGTAAGCAAAACTCGCACAACTTAAGTACATGTATCCACAATATGTCTAAGTTTTCATAATTTTCCCATGTTCCCTATGATTTAATTCAAAACGTGTCCATGTGCTCAGGTGCAGCGTGTATTAACTCAAAGATATCTAAAATCCTAAGTTAGACTTTTACCTTTAAGCGTCGCACTTTAGACCTCTGACCGAATGGACGGTTTCTCTTATCAACTGGCATGAATTGTTCCTTTAAATACCAAGATCTCAAAGAAATACTTGATTTTTTCTCATATTTTTTTCATAGGCTTTTGCCTATATAATTGATGGGCACTTTGCTCCAGTTTCTTTCCAACTCTTTATTTTATTTTTATATTTCTGGATTTTTTTTCCAACTTTTTTCGAATTTTTTTTTTCATCGAGGTCAAGTGTTTCTCCAATAATC
This sequence comes from Pittosporum tobira, assembly GCA_032359685.1. NCBI lineage: Eukaryota > Viridiplantae > Streptophyta > Magnoliopsida > Apiales > Pittosporaceae > Pittosporum > Pittosporum tobira. Next base: position 1,315 of record JAUMHB010032450.1, on the reverse strand, counting down.
AAAAGCATTCAAAAATCACCAAGTAAGTCCAAGCACTTTACTGTATTCTTAATAGTCTTTCTTGAAGCATTTTCAATATTTAAGAGTTAACAGGTAGTGATATGAAACATCTTTCTAATTAAATCAAATATAGGATAGCAAGGGATTATCATAATTTCCTAGTACTATTATTGATATAAAGGATCTAAGCATGTGAAATTCGACTCATATAATCCTAAGCATCAATCCTCAAAAGTAGAATTCTAGTTCCAAACAATTTTTAAAAAAACTAAGTCCAATCATTTTTCATTCAGTGAAAAGCATGGAATTTCATTTAAGACAATTAATGGGTTTTTGAAAAAAAAATTTGAATTTTTTGAATTTTTTTGTAATAACTAAAAATAAACTAATAATAATAATAATAAACTATGAACACACAAAGAAGCATGTAAGTAGTCCCTCCCCCAAGCTTGAATCATGCATTGTCCCCAATGTAAAGCAAGTAAATTGTAGATATGGGAGAAAAAGAAACGAACACACCCGAGTTAAGACTTGAAATGGCCGAAACTTTTTGCAAGAATGATTTCCCTCAGCAAGCCATGGCTTAAAAACCTGATTAGGCTTCCTTACGAGTGGCCTTACGGCCGTAAGTCTAATCTTAAGATAGCTTATTTTTGACTTTTTGATTGACTTTTGTAGATTCTGGCTATGTGGTCCGTTTACATCTGTTCTTTTTCTTTAAAATTCCTGGTATATCCTAAAGTTTAAACCTACAAAAAGATTTGAAAAATAAAATAAGAAAATAAATAAAAATAAAGATAAATTGTAAGAAAGTTTACAAAGGATACATAGCTTGGGTTGCCTCTAAAGAAGCACTCGTTTTATAGTTGCTAGCCCAAATTTCTCTACGTTTCAAGTCAAGTTGGAGTCTCCAACGTCACGATGACATTGAGAGGATCAAAATTTTCTTCGTGATAGTTCTTGAGTCGTTGGCCATTCACTTTGAAGAATTATCCTACTGAATTTTTCAACTCTACTGTACCATAGGGTAAAACCTTCGTGATCTGGAACGGACCACTCCTCTGTGACTTCAATTTACCTGGAAACAAATGAAGATAGGAATTGTATAATGAAACATTAATCGCCTACTCTGAATTCCTTACGTACAATGTGTGAGAACCCAAATATTTGAGAATGATTTAATAAATAAAAATCTTCCTTTTGTTATTTCTCTACTCAAATTATATTTCGCAATTACATTTTGAAGAACGGAGTTAAAATAGTAATTTAATGCCAAAGGCATTTTAGTCATTTTGACGATAGTTGTGCCAAAGGG
>JAUMHB010032439.1:7652-21091 GCA_032359685.1 Pittosporum tobira | reverse complement strand
TCTATCTATCTATCTATCTATATATATATATATCACACACTCCCATGCTTGTATTTATTCAAAGATTTAATGTACGGACTGATTCGCATTTGGAAATGTAGTTAAAATTAGTACTACCTCTCTAGCTGATTCTTGAATTTTTAGGGCTTTTAGAAAGTACATTTGGTTTTACAGGTACAAAGAACTGATTATATAAACAAGTATTGATTTTTAATCCATGAAGAATTTTCACTGGTTTAAGCAGATTGCCAATAATGGTAAGCTGGAGAGGCGATTATCTTTGGGAGAATACAAGCGAGCCGTATCGTGGTCCAAGTATTTAGTCTCATCTGGTGCTGCCATAAAAGGCGAGGCAGAAGAAGAATGGGGTGCCGATATGTCGCAGCTTTTTATTGGGGATAAGTTTGCTTCGGGCCGGCATAGTAGGATTTATAGAGGGATTTATAAGCAGAGGGATGTGGCTATTAAGCTTATAAGTCAGCCGGAGGAGGACGGAGATTTGGCTGCTCTGGTGGAGAAGCAGTTTACTTCTGAGGTTGCGCTACTGTTTCGGCTGAATCATCCGAACATTATCACCGTAAGCTCTGTTTCCCAAATGGCACAATTTTGAATTTTTTAATCATGGCATTATGCATTGTTGGGGTAGATATAGATTGTTATCTTTAAGCTTAGATATGGTGTTATCTGCATTACCTTTTGTTATAATGGAATACGGTTCTAATGTTTGATGTGATCGTGATTCTCTGGTTGTGTCTATTCGTTTTGATTGTTGTAGGGAAGGGTCAAGTTATCCAAAAAGGTTATGAGGCAGATTTGTAATTAATTATGTATTTGTCATATTACTAGGGTCGGTAACTCACTCATTTTGGTAATCAGCTCTAGTAATACCCACTACAGATGCACACACTGCATATCCCCAAGAGACCAGCATTGTTTCTTTTAGTGATGAGATTCTGACATGGACCACCTTCCTTTTTCTTTGTATTAATAGTATCCTTCTTTCCCCTTTTTAACAACCCAAATTGGCATGTGTTTCCTGAGTGCCCTTTGACCTAATTCAAGCCCTCTTTTACATATACGTGACTGAGTCAGTCATCTTTATTGTTAGTGAAAGTTTTAGTCAGCCATTGCAAGTTTACATTCAGATATTTGTAGTACTGATTAAAACTTCTTCTATTTACCAAAAAGAAAAATTAACAAATTTATTCCTATGATGAGTGATTTCTGAAACCTTGTGCGCTGGAGCCTTATTACATATGGTTGAGCACCAGTTTCTTTCTCCCCTGTTGGGTGTAATAACTTGGCTACTTTTTTTATGTGAATTACTACCTAAGGCATTTATTTTGATAAGCAACTTCTAATAATTCTGTTACCAATGAAATGCTTTACATGTGTTGAACTTTTACATATGAACATATTCCATATTATGTGTTACCTTGAGAACATTAGGAAATAGACTAAATCTTTTGCGTTCCGACCAAGCAATCTAAAGATACCAACCCCACCATATCACATTATTCTGACTGGTGCTTACGATTCCATCCCGTGTACGGTAGTGATTAGCGTTTTAAGTACCTTTATAAGATAATCGATTAACTCTGGGTTTTAGAACCGCTAACAATTCCTAGGACCTGTCAATTTCCCAATATATGGCTGTATGTGGTGGCGCGGTTCAAATATTTTAGAACAAAAGCCAACTTCGAATCCATTGTTTCTTAGCCATATTGCATGCAGAAAATATATTATTAAATGGCAGTATCTCGTGAATTTAAAGAGGCAAATCTGAATATCTGTTCCATCCATTCTCTACAGTTCCTGCACATTTCTTGTTTGAGACATGTGGTGCTGGAACTTTTTGATGGCTCAATAATACTTTTCGTGCTTTGTGCATTAAATTTACCTCATTTACAAAATTGTGCTTCGCAATTTCGTACAGACGCACATGTATACAGGCCTTAATGTACTAAATTGTTTTGTGGTTTGCTAAATCATGGTTGGTCATAACCTTTAAATCCTGCTTTCATTTCATTTGAATTTTATACCTTAAATCTGACTATCTACTCTTTCCATTTTCATCTTGTAGTTTTTTGCAGCATGTAAAAAAGCCCCAGTGTTTTGTATCATCACTGAGTACTTGGCTGGGGGTTCCCTAAGGAAATATCTCCATCAACAGGAACCATATTCGCTCCCCCTCGATCTAGTTTTGAAGTTTGCTATTGACATTGCACGTGGAATGCAATATCTTCATTCTCAAGGGGTGCTTCATAGGGATCTCAAATCAGAAAACCTACTCCTTGGTGAAGATATGTGTGTTAAGGTAGCTGATTTTGGAATTTCATGCTTGGAATCTCAATGTGGCAGTGCAAAGGGATTTACAGGTACTTATCGTTGGATGGCACCAGAAATGATCAAAGAAAAGACTCATACAAAGAAAGTTGATGTTTACAGTTTTGGAATAGTCTTGTGGGAGCTTTTAACTGCATTGATACCATTTGACAACATGACTCCAGAACAGGCCGCTTTTGCAGTTTGCCAGAAGGTACTTTGAAGTGGTTAGCCATATGTGCATTTTTTAATTTTAGTAAGGTGTTAGAGCTGCTCACATTTATTTATACCGCAACGCATACATTTATATATACAAGCTCTCTGAGGGCTTGGTTTGTTGGCAAATTGTGTTTGGTATTCTTCTACTCTTGTACAATCTATACTCCCCTCATTCCACAAAAGATTCCCTTTTGAAATTTACATATATTAACGATATATTTTCTTGACCCCTTAATAAAATAAGTGGTTAGTATTGTTGTGGTGTCATGGTAATGAAATAGTGTTAGTTAACTTGAGGACATTGTGTCATTTTATACTACAATCAACATAAATGAAACTACTGGTCTGAAACAAAATAAATTGACAGATATGAATATTTTTGTGGAATGGAGGGAGTAGCAATTATCTACCATCCGAACAGATGAGGCATGGAGCCGCCAGTCTTTTACATGGTAGATCTTTTTTTAGAAGCTGTTGTATTGATTTTAGTTACTGATAATCTTTGGGTAGGAGTGGGTATGCAAAGGCAGTTATAATTGTTTAAGTTGGTTCTAAAAAAATCAAATTTCAGATATAACTTTTGGCATCATAAGCTTCTGACTGACTCTTGGTTCATAAGTACTGTAATCAACATTTTGGCAATATTTCAACAATGAAGGGCCTTCTAAGGGTACTTCTACTGTAAAAGTTAACTGTCATTGACTTTGGCCACATTCAGTTTTAGAAAGTTTTCTGGCAGTTACTTGGATATCTGACCATTTTAAGTTGGAATTATAATATATATCTAATGATTGCAGAAGGGATGCCATGGCATATGTTTCAATTGGTGATATAATGCAGAGCATTAGGAAACATATAGTGATCTTGTTGAGTTGATTTGAGTTTATCTATTTATGGTTAATCAGGAAATTTAGTTTTTTTTTCTCCCCTTCACTGATTGACCTCGTATGCCACTCTTGTTTCCGCCATGCTTTTGTCTTTTGCCCTTGGGAGTTGGCTCACTTTCTAGGACATGCCTGCTTGGACACATGATTCTACCAAAGTTGAGGGAAAACATGGAAACTAATATTCATAATTAGCAAGAAAGTTATGGTGAGAGGCGTTTAGATTATATAAGAAACTTTTGAGATGATATATATGTATTTCTGAAGTAGATTCAATCTGTGATTCTGTCGATGTATTATCCAAGTAATTCGCTAGTAACTGAACTGTTTCTATAAATAGTTCATGAGAGTGACAATTATATGCAATAGATTTGTCCTTTCCGTTTCACATTTCCTTTTCAAAGTTTACTAGAGGTCGTCTTGGACAATTGTATCTCCTTTAAACTCGGCGTTTTATTGACATTGTGATCTGGATTTGTTCTACACAATGTCTTGTCCTAATATTCTTACATAAATTTGTCTTTTCTTGGTAGAATGCAAGACCACCATTGCCATCCAATTGCCCCTTAGCATTTCACCATCTCATCAGCCGGTGCTGGGCGAGTAATCCTGGTAAGCGGCCATATTTTAACGAGATAGTCGCAATGCTGGAAAGCTATGCAGAGTCTCTTGAGCAGGACCCAGACTTCTTCTCATCCTACAATCCTCCTAGTCATCATTCCATTTCCGGATTCTTACTGAAATGGATAACTGTATGTGGACCTGCTTCTCTAGAAGCTTAAGAAATTTTATTTACCCGTTTGTGATGCTAAATGTATCATATTGCGCGTTGTTGTTTATGTAGGTCTATGTATTACTAAGTTATTGTTATTGACCTTTGTATGTATACCTCCTTTTTTCTCATTGGGGAATGTGTCGAAATGAAGATGGTTATTCCCCTGATTGTTCTATGCTTTAGATTTCCCTCTATATTTGTATGGGAAACCCGAGAGAAGCTGTAGTTTGAAATCTGGAGGATTTGATTTTATGCTTTATTCTTCTGTATCTTTTTTCTCTATGATGAATTTCTTGTGCTTATGCTTCTTTTTTTTTTTTTTTTTTTTTTTTTTTTTTAAAATTTTTTGTAAATTATGCTATTTTCTTTGTTAAGAACAATATGCAAAAGTTAACAGGTTGGACGTTAATCGGATAGCAGGCCTTTTCTTTCCCAATTTCATCCCCATTTGCATTCATGTTTTTTTAGCTTAGTGACATTTGGAATATGTTTTGAATAATATTTAGAGCCATTTGGCAGATAAATATGCAATTTCATTCACTTTTTGGTACTAATTAATAAATCTGAATATTTCTTCATGGTGGTAGCAAATAATATATCAGTTCAGTTTACTAATAGAAGTGCAATTCATTGCGAGGGAAAGAGAAATACGGATCAGACAGTTTGGCCGAGTGGTCTAAGGCGCCAGATTTAGGCTCTGGTCCGAAAGGGCGTGGGTTCAAATCCCACAGCTGTCAATTTTCTTTTGTTTTTTCAATAAATTTTTTAAATTTAAAAAAAATAAAAAATGTTTAGGTTTTTCCTTTCATATTTGTCCCAACTTTAGCAGCCCCTAGTGGGAAAAGGTAGATGTTGTTTTCGGGCCACCAACCAGCATATCATTATACTTTATACTTTCACATCTTTACAGGTATGTTTGGTGTTCAATTTAATTGACCATGTTTACGGATGGAGTTCTCTTCAACCATTTTTCCAATCTGTGAAATTATTATTTTAGATTATTATTTTTATTTTTTATTTTTTTTGGGGGGGTGCTAAATGCTCCTGCAGGAGGTGTGTGAGGCATCAAGAGACCCAGTCGAGAGAATCCAAATAATTACAGTATTTAATCTTTCATTGTCATTGGATACCAAATCAGTCCAACCTTGAGCAGTGCAAAATCTCATTCACCTTAACGAATGAAAAAATTCATGCACCTTTAGGCTTCAGCCTTATCCTTTAGGTAATCTCCAACAGACTGTAAGCATCCCTTTTACGTACTCTTTCCGTTTTGAATAAATAAATAAATAAATAAATATTACGTATTTTTTAAAATTTTAAAATTAAAATTTATATGAATTCTTCAAATTTTAAATATTATAAATTATTTGAAATATTTCACTGATTTAAATATTTGTAATTTTCTAAATTAAAAAGTAAATTTTGCAGTGCAAATGATAAAGGTATGCATCTACCACTACGTTCAGTGTGGATTTATCTACAACATCGCATCCACATTTTTCTCTTCTAATTTTAGCTCTACTAACAATAAGACCTTTGCAATTTTGGCGTGAAACGGAGGTCTCCAATAAAGTCTTGCCACGTGCCTAATTCCAGCTAGGCACTAAAAAACAGCAGAAAAAAAAAAGTCGGCGGGTTGCAGGCCTGAGAATTGCGTGGGAGAGATGTCCCCTTCCCCTGACATTCCAACTCTGTAAAAGTAAAAGCCCCTTTACTATTAAGTGCAGTTATACATGTAAATGCATAGTATATTGCTCCTTAAATTCCCATTAATGCCCTTCACATTCTCTTAAAACTCTCTCCACTCTTCTTCTTCTTCTGTTTCATCAAACTCGCATTTACACACCCACCGGCACCATAAAGACAAACCTTTTTTTTTTCTTCTCATTCTAGTTTTCATATCAGACCCAGAGAAAAAGTGAGTCCTCTAGTCTCCTCATTCATGGGTTGTCTCTAATTAAGGTACGCCTTTCTCTTTTGCAAAGACCATTTCTTTCTGTTATTGGATTAGTTCAACAAGTCAACTTTGTAGTGTTTCTTGATATTTATCTTTGTTTATCTATGGGTTTTTCATTCGTATATTTTCTCATCTTTGTTTGAACTGTGATAAATTTATGCTAATTTTATGCTCATTGATATGTCAAATCTGTTGAAGAGTGATAATGTTCGATTGTTCCTTCTATAGTTCTAATGTATTATCTTTGGGTATATGTGCGTCGAAGGATCAAAGTTTTTGACATTATTGTATAAGTTCGTTCAAATGTATTCACTGTTTGAATCACTCCAAAGTTTTTGACATTATTGTAGAGCTTGTTCAAGTTTTTTCATTGTTTGAATCACTCCCTCTGTCGGCTGCTTTAACATATTTGAAGACCAAGTATTGTTTCCAGTCAATTCTCTGTGTATCAATTATGAAAAAATGATTATGGATCACAGTGTAGTTTAGAGGTCTCATTTGTTTATTGTGAATTTTATATTGTAATTTTTGGAAACATTTGGTGCAGATACTTTATTTGATTGTAGGAATTGTTTGTCGGCTGGCATAGCCAAATATGCCTGGAATTGTTGTGGATGAAATTCACGAAGAAGGGGTAGTGAGTGAGTTCAATGAAAATGGAAGTCCGAAACCTTTTAAGGAGAATTCAATTTCAAATAAATCTCCAAATAGTCCAAAAATTCCCCAAAATGCTGGTGTTGTATATACATTTGATGAAGTAGTCGATACCTCTATCGAACATCTTTATGATAATATATGTGAGATGCAGAGTTCTGATCATTCACCATCAAGGCAAAGCTTTGAATCCGAAGGTGAAGAGTCTATGATTGATTCAGAATTGCGCCATCTTGTTGGAGGAGAGATGATAGATGTGGCAATAATGGAAGAGGATGTAGAGGTGCAAAATCCAGAAGAAAATGATGACTTTCCTTGTCATTCCGGCTCTAAGAAGGAAAGTCTTTCAGCTGGGAAATTGAATAAGTCCCATTCCGAGAAAGTTTTTCCTTTACATTTAGAATCTGATGCAACATCAAGTACTAAGAGTAGAAGTCCTAAGGAGAAGCCTCCTCTAGATAAAAAAAACCTTAAGAATTTTAGGAAATCAAATGGCGGAGGCATGTCTATGAAGAAACAAATGAACGAATCGATGAAAGAGGTGAAGTTACAGAGCGGAAAGGACGATCCAACTGAATCATGTATAGAAAGCCCGGATCTTGGGCGGTCTTTCCTTAAGCAAGCAAGGGATTTAATTTCTTCCGGGGATAATCCTCATAAAGCTCTTGGTTTTGCTCTTAGAGCGAAAAAAATATTTGGAAAATCTACTAATGGGAAGCCTAGTTTAGATTTTGTCATGTGTTTGCACGTGACTGCAGCAATTTATTGTAACTTAGGTCAGTACAGTGAGGCCATTCCTGTGCTTGAGCAGGCCATTGAGATTCCAGTAATTGAAGAAGGTCAAGATCAGGCACTTGCTAAATTTTCTGGTCATATGCAATTGGGAGATACTTATGCAATGTTGGGTCAGTTTGAGAATTCAATAATGTGTTACACAATGGGCTTGGAAGTTCAGAGACAAGTTTTGGGAGATGTAGATCCAAGAGTTGCTGAGACTTGTAGGTATCTGGCCGAAGCTCATATTCAAGCATTGCAATTTGCCGAGGCTGAGAATCTTTGTCAAATGTCGCTTGATATTCACATAGAGAAAAGTTTGCCCGCATCTGTTGAAGAAGCAGCCGACAGGAGGCTTATGGCTCTTATATGTGAAAGAAAGGGAGACCACGAAGCTGCTATTGAGCATCTAGTTTTGGCTAGCATGGCCATGGCGGCCAATGGGCAGGAAAAGGAGGTTGCCGCTGTTGATTTAAGCATTGGAGATGCATACTTATCTTTATGTAGATATGATGAGGCTGTTTTTGCTTACCAAAAGGCACTCGCAGCTTTCAAGTATACGAAAGGGGAAAACCATCCCACAGTTTCTTCTGTTTTTGTCCGTTTGGCTGACTTGTATAACAAGACTGGACAATTAAAGGACTCAAAATCCTACTGTGAGAATGCCCTTAAAATTTTCGAGAAGCCTATTCCAGGAATCCCTCCGGAGGAGATTGCTAGTGGTCTAACTGATGTTTCTGCTATATACGAGTCAATGAATGAGCTTGAACAGGCGATCAAATTGCTGCAAAAGGCATTAAAGATTTACAATAATGCCCCTGGTCAGCAAAACACAATTGCAGGTATAGAAGCTCAGATGGGAGTCATGTACTATATGTTAGGGAACTACGTTGAATCTTATGCCTCCTTTAAGAATGCCATAATGAAGCTTCGGGCAAGTGGAGAGAAGAGATCACCCTTTTTTGGGATTGCCCTTAACCAAATGGGTCTTGCTTGCGTGCAACGTTCTGCAATAAACGAGGCTGCAGAATTATTCAAAGAAGCAAGAGATATTTTGGAACAAGAATATGGACCATATCATCCGGACACTCTTGGGGTGTACAGCAATCTTGCTGGCACTTATGACGCTATAGGAAGGTATGCCATCTCCTTTATCTTCGTTTAATATGTAACTTTTTTTTCCCCAGTATATTAGGTTCTTTTAAGTGTAAGCTTTTATATTTCATATTGAATGTGTGCTTTATAAACCAATAGCTAGTTGTAGTGTTATTTTTGATGTGCGAGGTTGATATCTGATTTGTGAGTATAATCTTTCTGACAGGTTGGATGATGCAATTGAAATTTTGGAATATGTTGTTGGGATGAGAGAGGAAAAGCTTGGAACAGCAAATCTGGATGTGGATGATGAGAAGAAGAGGCTGGCGGAGTTATTGCAGGAGGCAGGCAGGACTCGGAATAGAAAAGCCAGATCACTGGAGAACCTCCTTGATGCCAACCCTCATACCATAACCAGTGACATCATTAAGGTATGACAAATATGGTGTTTTAATTTTTATTTTTTTGGGAGTTGAAATATTATTGAACATATTAATACTATATAAATACAGAAAAAAAGATAATCATGATGTATTGGGTGTTGATTAAATAGCAAGGCTGGTTGGACAGCAACAGGTGGGATTTGTACTTTGTTGTGATATTAATTTACTTGATTGCAAATATATTGATTGATGTGCTTGCTGGATTCTTGTAACTGTTGTGCAACTGTGTTGTTAAATCATTATCATTTATTAAATTGGTGGTATTTTTGCACATTATAATAATGGTTGTTCATCTGTTTATTCATTCATTAATCATCAATATGGTTGGTGGATGTAGTAGACTATTCAGGTCAGACCATTGTTTTTATGTAATTAAGTTTCAAGAAATTAATAATATAGCAAGTAGAAAATTCGCCGTCAGGTTTGTCTTCGGATCAAACTTGTTATCTTTTCCCTGAATAAAATCTTCCATCCAGCTCAGGATGTAGAACTCCTAGTAAAATGGCAAAAGAAGAAGACGGACTCGGAAACTTTTGGTTAAGAAGATGGAGTTTCAGGAAAGAATTTGAGGAGGGACGATAAAATTCAGGGTGTAAAGTTGAACTTTCTAAAGTTGAGTGCTAATCTTCTTATGTGGCACTTAAACATCCAACTAATTTGCTTCGGTAAAAGAATGTTTAGCGAATAAGCAGATTTTAATCGGATTCTAAAGGGTGATTTTCGAAACACTCGGTACACATGCCCATCTTTCTAACTCCCAACGGTTTCCAAGTGGGCTGGCAGGCTCGCACAAGTAATACTTCCTCCAAACAAGCACTCTTAAGAGTTTTTTATTTTATACTTTTTGCTAATTATTTTTTAGGTCCACTTTTCATACATTTATAATTATTATTTTTCAACCATTTTTTCTTTCCACAAAAATAATCTAGGTTTTCTTTATTTTTATTCAATTTGTAAAATTGTGAGCTTTAAATTATGATATTAATTAAATTTTATAAAAGCAAACTTTATAATTAGTAATAAATTTATGTAGTTTCCAAAATTAACTATTGCACTAATTAAAAAAAGGCATTTATATTAGCTTTCAATTTTAGAATTTTACAAATAAATTAGGAAAAAATTCAAATGATATACTTTTTTCAACTCAAAAAAGATGAGTAAAACATCAAAAGTACGCAAATTAATAAAATTAACTTTTTATGAGATAATATATTTTTTTGACAAGATTGTCCTTAAAAGTTTATTTTATAATGATAGAGAGAGAAAAAGAATTTTGATTTAACATAAAGTGAGAATAAAAAAATAATTACAAATTAAAAGTGATAGATTAAATTATTTTTTTTTTATATAATGAAAATAGTGCATTGACTCATTCTTTTTAGGACAGATTGAGTTTTTTTCTAAGGAAAGGAGAGATTTAAAAAATAAGCTTACTTTTTAAAGGAAAAAAAAAATTCAATATCTAGAGTGTCCAACAAATAGATTTAAAAAAAAAAAAAAAAAAACTTGGAAAGTCGTATTGAACTATCAGTCTAAGAGACTATCACCCTAAGCCCATCACGCTATAGAAGACAATCTTGCACCCAAATTTGGGCTTGAGCCTGATCATTTATGCGCTAAGTGGACTCCATTATTCATAAAAGAACTACAGTATATCGATAGTTTTATACCAGATTAAAATGAGTGAACATAAAAATTTCCAACTATTAAAAAGAGTAATACAAATAATTTTATATTCACATATCATAATACTGTGCTGCACAAAATTATGTTTACCTAATTTATTAATATAAATGAAAAATTCATATATTGTATCTCACAAAGTAGTAGTAGAACATTTTTATCATTTCTAGGCTGATATTAATACTATTAGGTGGAATTAAAATAAGAAAAATAAGTATTTTTAGTCAACCAACAAGGATAAAATTTTAAATTAATTATATTATTAAAGATAATTGAAGTCTGGACAAGGATAAAAGCAAACTGGACTATAAGGCCCAAAGTAGACAAACTCCGTTTTTCATCATTAATCAAACAAAGTTTGGACAAGATGGATAAAGCAAACTGGGCTATAAGGCCCAATTCATAAACCCTCGACTCACCAGCGTTTTTCCTCCACCTCGCCCCCCTCGTTCTCTGAATTCAGTACTGTAATAGTTCGAGCTTTTTGTATGTCTCCATCTTCTTCTTCTTCTTCTTCTTCTTCTTCCAGAGGTACCCTGGTGTTACATACACGATTTAAACTATTATAATTCTATTTATTATTGAGAGATGGAAGTTCAGCCCGCAAAATCTCCAACAAGCTATGTCGATCAACTCGTTGTGAGTTGCAGTCCTTCCTTGCATATTTAAAGCTAATTAATAGACATGCAAATGAATGTACGATAATAAGTGTGGGTTTGTGTTCGCAAAATTAGGTACCGGGAGATGTTGTACTGGATCTCTCCACTATGGCTAACCAAACCATTAAGCTCGGTGGCGGTCTCCGTCAGGTCCATATCTCTTGCTCTGTCTTTTAGGGTTTCACTTCTATACTTAATTTGTTTCTATTGACACTTTATTTTAATTGTAAGGTCTCCAACTTGTGGTCTTTTAAGTTTTTTTTTTTTTTCAAAACTACATAAGCTGTTTCTTCCATGGGATCCAACTCAGGTTCTGTATAATACGAGTTTTGATTGTCATAGTCATCTGAGCTGTAGACATTTTTCTACTGGTCTATTGTTTGATGACTTGTCTAATTTCCCCGTCTTGTAATCCTCTGTTATTTTTTATCGTACTCTTTGAGATTCTTGAAATTTGTCAAGAAGTTTTCTTGCTTCAGGGAGAGAAACATTTACATTCTTTATTTGTACCTCGTCTTGTAGGACTGTGATGCAATTACTGTCATGAAAGCTGGGAAGCTGAGGTTCTCAAAGCCTAACAAATACTGGGTAGAAAGCACCCAGAAACGAGTTAGTACTAAACTTAAAAGCTGGTACTTGAGTTACTAAAATTTAGATAGGAATGACAAAAAGGTCATTTCTTGGTTGATAATCTAGTTAACTGCTCAGTTTGATCTGTCCCATCATATGTTTACATTTAAATGTTGTAATAGTTTTTCCCAAGATTATGGCATATTCGGTAAACGCATGCGTTGGGATTTATTTTGATTGTAAATACAGAGGAAGGAAGCATATGTTGGTATTTGACTATCCATAAAACTGTCACAAAGAATTTATAACTAACTTTTTCCATATTCTGCCCTCTGTACATTATCCTACTGTTTTTTTTACTGCAATCTGTATGGTCTTAATATAATTTTTAAAAGATTAGAATTTGTTTTATAGATTATGTTGTGGCCATATTTTTTTGGACATAGAACCTGCTAGCACATGCACTATGAGCGTCCAAAATCGTATCATGTAAAATTAGCATAACTGATAACATGGATGTTGCGATGGATTATGTTGCTTAATGTAGTTACATAAATTATCTGTCCTAATTCTTGGCAGGGCACATGAATTATGTGTACTTGCTGTAAATATGGACAAAGAATGATATGTGGGCTTTAGGTGGGCATTTGATAAGCAGAGATTGCCCATAAAGGACCCACACACATTTTGTCATTTTGATTAAAATTTGCAAACAATCATTGCTTACTTAGAAAAAAAAAGGAGGTTAGACCCGTACCGGAGAAGTAAATTTTTTTAATACTACCGAGGGGAGTGAGTCATGGCCTAGGCAGAGTTCAAAAACCACAAGTTTCTTGCACCACACGGTGAAATAGTTGATCTAAAAATCTTTTCTTTGTGCTTGATTATATATTTTTCTGCGAAATTTCAGCTGATTGGTGAGTTTTGACATTTTAAACTGCTGTTGATGACTCGAAGTTGGCATGCATGATATTATAATGTCTAAAACTGGCCAGATCACATTTATGGTGTCCTTGATCAACTTATATTTAATTTATAAAATAGTAAACTAATTAGTGTATCGTGTTCTATTCTTGCTGTTATACATTCAATCTGCAAACCGCTTGGAGCATTATTTTGAGTTGGCCCAGATCCTGTTTTTGTGACCTATGTTTTGTCAAAGAGTGCAGTCTTGGAGGCTCAGGGTTTAAAGAAAATAGTAGTCCTATGTTTTAAAAAACGGTTGTGCCCAGTGCACAAGGCTACTGCAAATGGCAGGGTCTGGGGAGGGTCATATGTACGCAGCCTTACCTCTATTTTTAAATAAAGAGGCTGTTTCCGTGATCTGAACCCATGACCAAGCATTTTAAAATATTTTTCTTGCTCCTGTTCATAGCTTATTCATTCTTCACTGTTAGGTCT
>JAUMHB010032428.1:0-21097 GCA_032359685.1 Pittosporum tobira | reverse complement strand
ATTTAAGACATGTTCGACAAATCAAAAACTACAAATCAAAAGTGACCTTCAAATATTTGTTTAAGTCAAAATATACTACACTAAAACTTTGGTGGTGTGGTTTAATATATTAAAACTTGACATATTTATCTTAGTTAACTTAAAGTCTTACTAACAGTAAGAGATAAAATTTACATGTTATATGTAAATACTTGTGCTTAAATTGGAATAATCTTTAAAAAATAAAATAAATAACTCAATTGAAAATTTTACATATTATCCATATTACCATATCCATTTGAGAATTAATAGTTTTTCAATAATAACAAACATAATAATACAAAATTATTTTTAAAAATTAATAAAATTGTTAAAATATAAGACTAATCCATATATTTGAGGTCAATAAGACTATCAAATATTCAATATAACTTTTAAAAGACACTAAATGTAGGTTCATCTAATTAAATAATTACAATGTTAATAGTTGCAATAATAATACTAATAAAATACTTACACTAGTTAAATTTTTAGATAAATATACAAATTCTTCAAATTAACATATCATTATATGAATAAATATTTTAATAAAAAAATATTACAGCACATATATCAACTCAACAAAATAATTAATACTTTGGTCATTTTATTTCATTTCAATCACGATAATTGTAATTTTAACAAAACAATAATTATGTTATAGTTTCATCAGTCAAAAGTCATCGAACATTATTTTGAATTTTCAAACATAGCTGCAACAGCCGTACAAATGAACAAACCCTTAATCAATTGTTAATATCAAGATTTATTTAAATGTGATGAGATTTTGTACGTTGATTTTCATAGTGGACGCCTAACATGAGGCCGTAGCAAAAATAGAGGAAGTATACGACTATCTCGATTGTCCTAAAAAATTTGCAGCACATTTACATGGTTTTATAATACAAATTTTAAGATAAATACAATATATATATATATATATATATATATATATATATAATAAAAATATAATATTTTAAGATAATTTATTTACAGTTTCAAATTCATGCACAGAATCGTAAAAAATTGTTCTATTCTTTCTAAAACGGAGTATTATTTTGGACATGGGAACTTACTTATATGATTTATGTGTTGGCAATAAATGTGACTTTTAGTTTGACTCACAAAGCCTACGAAGGAATTGTCATCTGTGATGTTTGGTACAACTTATTAGAAGTAATTATATAGATTTTTAAAAGATATAGTTCTGTTTGTTACATCTTATTCAATAAGTTATTTTTAGATTATACAAACTGCTAAAGCACATAATAATCACTTCTAAAAATTTAAGTTTCAAAAACTTATTTTTTAAAAAAAATGCACTAAATAAAGCTAATCACTTATTTAATAATCTAATTATTAAATAAAATATAATGTGTTTTCAAAGAAACAGTACAAACGAGTCCATTGTCCATTAAAGTGACTTTAGTGCATAGGCAAGAGAGTACTATACTGAAATTTTGTCCCCCTTTGAGAATATTCCTTTATATTATGTAAGCACGTGTTTTCTGATTGTTTTATGGAGGTTCTATTTGTTTTTGGTTATTGAAATTAATTATTATTTATTTTTAAAAATTAATTATTTTAAAATTAGTTATTTTTATTAATTTAAAAAAAATTATATGTGAAATATAACATATATTGTCAACTTATTTGAAAAAACTGGTTAATATGTTCTAATTAACAAATAAATTTTAACCTATTCTGAAATATGATATGTCAAACAAGCCTGAAGAAAAACTATTTTTGCTTGGTTACAACTATTAGAATTGATTATAGTCTATTTTCAAAAATTAACTATTTTAAAATTAATTTTTTTATTAATTTAAATTTTTTTATAGGTTAAGTATAACAATATTATTAATTTATTTTAAAAAGTTAGTCAATAAATACTTTTTTTTAACTCATTTTTTTTTATTAACAAATAAGTTATAAGCTATTATGAAATAAGTTATGTCAAACAAGATGATGTCTTTGGTCAGTGGTACCAACGAAAAACAATGAGAATTTACTTGCTGCCCAAAAATAAATAAATAAAATCTGAAAAATATCACAAAAGAGCTACGGAAGATGAAAAACGAACATTTCTTGCCCCATACTAAATATCTAACTTGGTCACACACATAGTTAAAAATTGGAATTTTTGAATTTCCAAACTAGATAGATGATTGTATTTGTAGAATGATATAGCGGAAGCAAAACGTTTTATTGAATTAAATTAATAATCATACACAAGATGAGTTTATATAGCATAATGAAAACCTAATAAGTAAACTCTAATGGACTTATAAATAGGCTCATGGGCTTGTTTATTATTATATTAGCATCCCCTCAAACTCAAGTTGAAACTCAAGATGGTTGAGTTGACAACAACTTGAGTTTGGAAACTAGATCACAAAAACGAGTTAGCAGATGAACTTTAGTGAAAATGTCAGTTGTTTGTGCAAGTGTAGAGACAAATTAAAGATGAACTGTTCCATGAGAAATGAGCTGACGAAAAAAATGGCAATCAGTCTCAATATGGTTAGTTTGCTCATGAAAAACATTATTTGTGTAATTTTCATGGCGCTTTGACTATCGGTATGCACTCAACTCAAGAGAAGAGTTGGCTGAGAAATGTAAGTCATGATTTATAGTTCTTTTCACATATCGAACTATTCAAAGAACATCAACATAATGTGTAGTCTTTGGAGCATACATGTATTGACTAACCAAGTGAACAACATAAGCAATATCAGGTCGAGTAACATTGAGATAAATCAAAATTCCTACTAACTGGTGATACAAAGTAGCCTCGCTAAGTGGAGTACCATCTCTCGAAGTAAGTTTGACATTAGTTTCTAAAGGAGTAGAAACAATGTTGTTATCAGTAATACCTGCAAGAAAAAAAAGATCAGAAGCACATTTCGTTTATGAGAGATTATAACCAGATGTGTCAGAGTGTTTAATGAGAAAAATAGCTTATCTTTTATCTCAAAGTATTTATTGAGAAACACCTTGAGATCTAGTATTCTAGCAATATCATTTCCAGTAATAATCATGTCATCAACATATAGCACAAAGAGAACAATCTCTTTATTAGTACGATTAATGAAGAGAGCATGATCAGAAAGACTACATGAGAAATCTCGCTAACTTAAGATAGTAGTGAACTTTGCAAACCAAGCTCGAGGGGCTTGTTTAAGTCTATAAATAGTTTTGTTGAGCCGACACACCTGATGAGGAGATTGAGAGTAACATGGCAGAGGTTTCATGTAGACTTCATCCTATAAATCACCATTAAGAAAAGTATTTTTAACATCCATTTGTCATAGATCCCAACGATGAGCTGCGGCAACAACAAGTAAACTACGAACAGATGTAAGTAGAACAACAGGGGCAAATGTCTCCTCATAATCAATACCATATTCATGAGTGAAACCTCTAGCCATAAGACGTGCTTTATGTCTTTCCACTGTACCATCCGATCTAATCTTGATTTTATAGATAAATCGACAACCAATAATATTTTCCCTGCAAGTAAAGTAACCATGTCCCAAGTATGTGCTTTATCTAATGCTTGTAATTCTTTGGTCATTGCTTGCGGTCATAAAGGATTAGTACTATTTTCTTGGTAAGTTTGAGACTCATGTAAAGTTTGGATGATACAAGAAACATGATAGTCATTAAGATGAAGAGGAGGTTGTTTTACCCGAGTTAAACGACGAATGGGCTCAATGATTGGTGGTGATGTAAAATCATCATCGGAGACAGTGTCATGAGATTGATGTGCAGAGTAAATGAGGAAGGTGGTGTGATCCCAGTTGTAGTAAAATTATTAGAACTGGAACCTGCAGAATCATATTCATATGATATTTCATGGAATGGATCGGTGAAATGAGGTATGAAGTTAGACGTATCAATCTCAAAGTTGCACATAGAAGAGAACATTTTATATTCCCAGAAGGTGACATGTCGAGAGATACGAAATCTTTTAGAAATAGGATCCCAACATCTATAGCCCTTATGTTCGATACCATACCCAAGTAAGCAACATAAACGAGAAGAAGGTTTTAATTTTGTTCGTTCATGAGGCTAAAGAAAAATAAAACAAGCACATCTAAAAACTTTAAAATCTTTATATGAAGGAGAAGAATCACACAATCGTTCATATGAAGATTGATTGTCAATGAGAGGAAAAGGAATCCTATTTAAGGTATATACTGCTGTAAAAGTTGCTTCTCCCCAGAAACATTCAGCAAGGGACCCAGCAAGAAGTAGGACCCGAACAGTTTCTAAGATATGTTTGTGTTTGCGTTCAGCACAACCATTTTGTTTAAATGTACCGGGACAAGATCGATGGATAATGGTGCAATTAGATGCAAAGAATTGAAGCAATTTAGTTTCTTTATATTCCATGACATTATCAGTACGAAAAACTTTAACATTACGAGAAAATTGAGTTTATATCATGATGACAAAGTTTTTGTAAATATTAACCAATTCATAACGTTTTTTCATAAGGTATATCCATGTAAAACGAAAAAAATCATCATCAAATATCACATATTATCTTGACCCTCCCATACTAGTATTGGGAGAAGGTCCCCATATGTCTGAATGAACTAAATTAAAAGGAGCAATATAATTTGACTCGCTAATAGAAAAAGGCAAATCAGTGTGTTTGGCAAGTTTACAGGATAAGCAATTAAAATTGTCAATTTTGACAGAGCCTAATAAACTACTAGAAATTAAAAGACGCAACCGACTGTAAGAAACATGACCAAGTCGAGAATGCTAGAGACTAGAATCTGAACTAGAGAGAGTAGAATTAGCAATAAAATGTGGAGATTTTTGAGAAATGTGGAGATTCGTGAGCTCAAACAACCTTCCACACCTATGGCCTGTTCCAAGAACCTGTCCCATCTGAGGATCCTGCACATGACAACCAGAGGAAGAAAAGAAAACATCAAATCCAAGTTCACATAATTGGTCAACAGAGATAAGATTTAAAGTGAGTTTTGGTATGAAATATGTATCAAGAATAGATAAAGTCTGAGAAGAGATATTTCCACTCTTGTGGACATGCATGAGAGAGTCATCGACTGTATGAATGTTAGTAGGATAAATATCATGGGTAATATGGGACAACAATGTAGAATCATTTGTCATATGGTTGCAACAAGCAGAATCAAAATGCCAAGTTTTACCCGAACTAGCAGAGGAA
This sequence comes from Pittosporum tobira, assembly GCA_032359685.1. Classification (NCBI taxonomy): domain Eukaryota; kingdom Viridiplantae; phylum Streptophyta; class Magnoliopsida; order Apiales; family Pittosporaceae; genus Pittosporum; species Pittosporum tobira. Next base: position 15,873 of record JAUMHB010032428.1, on the reverse strand, counting down.
AAAGCAATAACATGAGGATTACTAACATGAGATAAAACCTGTTTGATAATACCTTCAAGGTCACTCATTGGTATAGAATTTGTAGAGTCATCGGAGTCTTTTACAGTAGCAACAATAAGATGATAATCATTGTTTCTCCCCTGTTTATTATTATTCCCACTGTCTCGTAGTCATTGGCGACAATCTTTGAAAACATGACTACGTCTTTGGCAATAATTGCAAGTAACATTTCGTTGTGAATTATTTGTAAAGGGCCCCCTGTTTGGGAATGATCGAGGGATCTCTAATGACTAAGAAGAATATGCATGTGAATGAGTGACCAAAATAGACTATATTGATGTCACTATATCGGTGGAGCTGGATTTGAGAACACGAATATGGGTTTCTTCAGAGATAAGCTCAGAAACTGCACCATTAACAGATGATAATAGAATGCAATGTAAAAGAGAAGCTTGAACTGGTTCAAACTTCTGGTCAAAAGCCACAAGAAACTGTATAAGACGCTATTTGTCTTTGTATGCATCGTAATGTGCAGCATCTTTAGAACACTCCCATTTTGGCTCAGACAGTGCCAACTGATCCTAGAGTGAGTTCATTAGTGAAAGGAATTCAGTGATAGATTGGTTGCGTCTTTGTTTTTGTTCGAAAATAGTGCTCATTATCTGATATTGATGTGAGAGATCAGCAGTGGTGTACCGAATAACTAAAATATCTCATATGTCCTTTGTAGTGTCGTATCGTCCAAACTGCATATTAATCTCTGGAATGGACGAATTTGTCAACCAAGTGATAGCTTAATGATTTTTGTTATCCCAATCTTCAAGATAATCCTGGAATTTGGAATCGGTCTCATCTTTCTATTTTTCAGGAATTTTGTTATCTCCAGTAATATATTACTATATTTTCTTGCCTTTCAGAAACCTTTTCATGGATTGGGACCACAAAACATAATTAGAATCATTTAAAATGGTCTGAATGAGAGAAGTATTGTCACCTTTGTCCATTGTTAATGCAAACACAACAAAATTAAGCAATTTACTATTCAAAAATAGCAATCTTTAAAGCAAATCAGTACTATAAAGTAAGAATTGAGTAAAACGGACCTCAAAATGGAAAGATCTCATGATTTTGTGTAGGGAACGGGTCAAATTTGGTCAAGAACCGGTCAAAATAGGGTCAAATTGGTCAGTCAACTTTCTGATGGATAAAACCGATACAGCTGATGAACCAGTGACGTCAGCGGTCTCGAAAGGCTGACGTCAGGCTACTGTCATCAGTCTTGTGCAGTGGGCTAAACGAGCTGGGCTTCAGTGTTGAACTGGGCTTGGCACAGATAATGGACGAGCTAGGCTTCAGTGTTGAACTAGGCTAAGCAACGAACTGGGCTAAGTAACGAACTGAGCTGAGTTGAGTGGGCTGGAGAAGCAACGGCTTGGACTCGGTCAATTGGCTCGGTTAATCGGCTTGGGCTTGGTCAATCGGCTCGGTCAACAGCTCGGTTAACGTCTTATCGGCTCATATTAGGGTTTTAGACGGCGGCGCATAGAGACGCGTGGAGGGCGCATGAGGGCACGTGGGGGCACGTGGACGCGTGAAACAGGGAGTAGAATCTTCTGGTAGCGCATGGGTGATCGGAATCCGGTGATCTTTTCAGTTCTGAGATTCTCTTAATGAATAGAACACAATGGTATGCACAAATCTTATATCGAAACTATATAATTTTGCTCTAAAGTCAAAATTTGAACCCTAGGCTTATAACGTGAACAGAGGCAAAGTTTGTGCTTGTTCGTACCTTCTGCAGAGGCAGAGAGGTTGCTGCTAGGTTTAGAAATCGAGTCAAAACTCTGATACCATGTAGAACGATATAGCGGAAGCAAAACGTTTTATTAAATTAAATAAATAATCATACACAAGATGAGTTTATATAGCATGATGAAAACCTAATAAGTAAACTATAATGGACTTATAAATAGACTCATGAGCTTGTTTATTATTATATCAACAGTATTAGTAATATTTCATTTCAACTAAAATTATATGTATAGTGTAAATGAATGGAAGACGTTTAACACCCTGTTCGAACTAATTAAATTTGAATCAAAGCACTTCCAGAATGCTCCTCTCTCCGTTACAAAATTGGATATATCTATAAATTTTAATGTAATACATTTGTGAAATTCTAGAATTCAGATGTCAAAGTCAATGTTAAACTACATATAAAATATAACTACGTACAAATTTTGAAATTTTGAAAATTTAACAAATTTATATTATAATTTAAACTTTAGAATTTCAAGCATAGTTTGATAGAACTCAAAACAATCTATAGTTTTGGAATGGAGAGAGTATACGATTTAGAAGAGAAGTCTTAATGGTGAAAAGAACTGAAGAGCAAAGATAAATTTATAATTTGTTATTTTATTTATTGGATATTTAGTTTATTAGAAAGTTTTATTATTTAATAAGGATATTTTAGTAGTTTAGTACTTTTAGGGTTTTTCAGGTAAATTAAGATTTGGTACTCTTTAAATATCGTTGTAATCTACACAAACTTTTTAATCTATTGAATATTGAATTGATAGTATTATTGTGAGACATGAGAGTTTCCTTCCATCTTGCTTGAGATCAACAGATCCTATGGGTAAGATTACGCTTGAAAGTCCTAGTACCTATTTAATTTTCTATTTCTTCAACCTATTTTATATCAATTCATTCATCTTCGAATCTGTCTTGCATCAAGTCTAGACATTTAACTTTTTTTTTTTAAATTCAGGTGATATATGGCCATTATATAGTAAAACTACCCAGGCGTTGCGATTACTAATTTTAGATATGTACAAGTCAAATTAAATGAATGATACTTGAAAACAATTTGTACACAAGAACCATGTATTCTCATACTAGACACGCTCAGATGGCACAACTAAGCCCTAAGATCCGAGTTATTTGAAGCTAAGAAGCATTTGATGCTGGTCCTCAGATCATATTTAAATGAACTCATGGTAGTGTTAGCAGAATTGAGACTTGAGACGCCAATAGATCCATTAACAAAATTAACATTGCAGGGCGATATGTTGAAGATATCACATGATACAGTTACTACAATTAAGGTGTTCATCAAATGGCGCAAAGTTTTTTCAAAAGTTAATCATAATCAGCGCTTTGATCTCATTTTCCAAGTATATTTAGAAATTAAGATATGTAACCACATCAAAAAAATATATCCAAATCAACACCTGATGAATCAAAACCTGCAGGAAAGTAAAAAAAGATACCTCTCCGTTTCGCCTCGACCGATAGCTCAGCAGTAGCACGTCTCATCAGCTCCAGCGTTCCTTTAACTTTCTTGTGCTTAAGTTCCATCTCTGCCCATTCACACCAAATGCTAGAAAGATTATCCACAGCTTTGTAGCCAACTTGTACGGTCTTATCAAAAATTACTCAAGCATTTGCAATATCTTTGTGACTCGCATACAATTTTACATATACAACCTATAATGTATGAGACTTCACCACTGCTTTCGTTGGATTGATTGTCCTTCATAACGCGTATATCTATATATGGGCCAAAAAGCCCATTAGGGTTTTAATGTGTTAAATTCTCTCCATAATTATCATAAGGCTATATAAGTAGTCTCTCTCTTTTACCTTTTATTTATAATGTGTGCAATACAATTTTGCTTTCACCTTTCTATTTCTACATGTTAAATTTGTCCTTAGCAGCTGTGTTTATGCTATCTTTTTGATTTTTCAAACAGATTCTGTTTCGCTCTCCTTTTATCATCGTAACTAGTTTCGATAAATATTCTGATTATACCATTGTGTTCCTCTCTCCAAGACGCATCCATAGTCGCAAAAATCATCACATTCCAGCCATCCACGTGCCGCCCAAAGCCACTGCTCGTGGACCTCACGTGCCTGTCAGAGAGGCTGCTGAAAAGGCCTAGCTCATTACGCATATTTCGGTTCAAGGTTCCATTCTTCTATTGATCGGTTCACCATTCCTCTGACCGGATTTTGACCGATTCAGACCCGTTTCCTACATAATTTTTCATGCTCTTTCACTTTTTGAGGTCCACTTTTCCAATTTCTACTGTATACTGCAATTTCAGTCTAAATATTGCTATTTTTATATTGTAAATTGCTATATCTTGCCCTTGTTTGCACCAACTATGGACATAAATGATACTACATGCTACATCTTGCCCTTGTTTGCACTAACTATGGACAGAAATGATACTACATTTCCTATTCAGACCATTCTTAATTGTTCTAATTATGTTTTTTTGGTCCAAAGCCATGAAAAGTTTCCCCAAGGTAAAAAAAAATGGCAATATTTTACAGGTGATAACAAAATCCCTGTACAAGAAAAAGATAAAATCGATTCCAAATTCCATGATTATCTTGAAGACTAGGTAAGCAAGAATCATCAAACCATCACTTGGTTCACAAATTCATCAGTTCCAAAAATTAATATGCAGTTCGGGAGATATGATATTGCAAAAGAATCTCTCTATTTCTATAGTCCTTGCGGCTTCTAAGTTAATATTTGCTTCGTTTGATTACCTTCAAAAATCTTTACTCTCCAATGCCACTGCCACATTATGCAGGTTTTGCCGAAGAAGAACGCTATATAGAGCTAATTCGGGCCTCTTATCCATCAGATATTCCAATCGGGCTAACCTCAAATCCACATCTTTATCGTCTGACAACCAAAATGCTTTTAAGCTTTCGCTCAAGCTTTGCCACATTGAACCGGTTATCTTCATCCGGATTTCCTTCCTCGTCCTCACTCTTCCTCATATCTTCCATCTTCAAAGCATGCATGCTTTCTTCAAACTAAGAATACACATAAAAAAATCTCACAGGTACAACAGTCGTCAAAACATCCCTCGCCTTCTCCAACAACTTCCCTCCTTATATCGCCAACGATGCCCGACCTCATCCATAGACTTCCTAATCCCACCCCGTAATTAATTATCAGATCCACGTTCAACCCTGAGATCTCATTCGCATGCTGCGTTAGCAAATCGCACAACTCCAACCAAAACCTATGTTTCCTCTCCCCCTTAACAGAATAAAACTTATCGTCATTCAAAACCCCAGCTAACAGCCCCACCGCCTACTGCTAACACCCAATTCACCAAATACTCAATTAATTCCTCCATGTGGCTGCGATCGTACTTTCAAATGCCTGCTATAAACCCTAACTGAATAAGAGAATTCTATAGACTCCATCTGTCCTAAATGAATGAGGCTGAGAATGTAATATTTGTCCCAAAAAAATTTGAATAGGTACGGACCCTTATGAGTGATTTACTTCTACACTAGCTATGAAAATATACAAGAGAAAAAAAAAAATAGATACACTATAATGTATGTTACAGGATAAATGTATTTTAAAGTATAAATCACAGTTAAATTTATATTATATTTTAAGACAAAATAATTTTTTTTTGCCAAAAAAAAAAAAAAAAAAAAAAAGATCTAATAATGTATATCATATTGTATCTATCTTGCCCCTTAATATAAAATCTCTATGAAAAAGATTGATTTCTTTAATATGCAGAGTTTTACACTGAGTGATTTACTTGTGATTCTCCTTTAAAGCATAAGAATTTTAAATATATATAATCTCAATGAAAAAGATTGATTTCTTTAATTTACAGTAGTTTGGTGTTTTAATCATTTTTTTTTTTCCAAAATTGAGGAAGAAACATATTGCGAGTTTTGTTAAAAAAATGATGGTTGAACTCGACCTTCATTAAAACCAAAATTGCTAAAAAGAAAATAGAACTGAAAAACAATACAACGGGATCCATGAGTCCGTGCAAGGCGTGGGAAATTTAAATAATGAAATCTTGTAAGTCTTAATATTGGTCGCTAAGAAAAATAACAAATAAATGTTTTAATAATTTAATTTGTATATTCCTAAATTACAGAATTAAAATAATTTAATCCATAGAATTAAGAAAACATTAAAGATTAAGCTTCAAAATTAATTTTTAGAGGGATTTGAATGTACTCCGATAATAAATATATTTTTCTTTTACATATTTTGGTTATTCATAATTATCATATAAATTTAGAAATATAAATTTTGTTAAATTATTCTTAAGTGTAAATTTATTGTTGTTAACTTTTATAAGAATAAGACATTTACTATTTTTGTTAAAAGGATAAGAATATTTATTATTGTTTTTAATTAAAGGCTGAAACAATTTGTTTTGTTCTCCCAGTTAATATTATTAAGGAATTTAACGTGTATTAAACTTTTTGGTTGGGTTTCAAAATTTGAATTGTGTTATTACAGATTTTGAGTTGGATTGTAGTTTCAGAATTAATTGCCTTTTAGATTTTGAAGTGAATCATATTTTAGATTTTAAATGAGATTTTTTTTTTTAACGGATTCCCACATGAGACATTAATTAAATCTCAATCAGCAAGAGGCTTTCTAAATAAGGTGTAATCCCATAAAACAAGTAAATAATATCCGATTTAAATGATTATTAAGGGGATTAAGTTTTTTTGTTGTATTTTCTATTATGTCCCTGAGTAGCATGAAGAATGCTTGAATTTGGCATTGCTTTTCTGTAATGCAGTCTCTATGTTTTAAAATATAATGCTTCATCTGTCCTAATTTAATTATCATAGTTAAGAAATGCTCCCCCAAAAATGTCTTTTTATACTATAATGGAGAACCAATAAGAAGATATTGTTCAATGTAGTGGAAAGTTTGATGAGAGTAATGAGTTTTATATTGTTAATATTTTGTTGGTCTAATGAAATGAGTTGACTAATTAAATATAAGTAAGTTTAAAAAGTGTGACGAAAAATAGTATATTAAAAGAAAGTGATGAATAAATTAAGATAAACCGAAAAAGAAATTAAGACAAATAAAATGGGATATAGAAAGTAGTCTCACATGAATTTATTTGGTTAATAGTTAATATAATTATGAAAATCTTGAGCTATTTAAAACATATTATTACTTGCAAAAGAATAATTTTTCATAATTCAAATTAGTTTTTCTAAATTTTATTTTTAATATATCTACAATCAACATTCAAAAATCAATAATATTCTTATAATTTGGTTGGAAGATGGTATTTCTTATCATGTTCTGGGTTGGAGTTCCATTTTTTGTGTGGGAAACTGGGAAAGTAGAAGGGAAAAAGAAAAATAAAAGAATATTAGAGGTGGGTAATGAAAATGGTAGTGACCAGATAGGACTGAAATGTGAGATACGGATGCATGTATAGAGTAAATTTAATTTTGTATCCTCCAATTATACTTTATATTATAGTTTGCACCCCATGTTTTAAATGGATTAATTTATCTTTTAAATTTTAAATTTTTATGTCAATAAAAATGCTCTTGAAAAAATTGCCAAAATTTTTAATGTCGTCATGTGTGTAAGTAAGGGTATATCAATTAAAAAAAATACTCTTAAACTCTTAAAGATTTGATTCTAAGTTCTTATAGACTTGACTTTTGAAAGCTCCAATTTTATTTTTAACTATCCAAAAATATTATTCAGAAAGTTGACCTTATTTACATAGCATTTGAGACGAATTTGAAAAATTTTAAGATTTTTTAAAGGATGTATATTGACAAAAAATTATAAACTTTTAGGAGATAAATTGAGATAATTATAATAGTAAGATGCAAGTTGTACAATATGTATAACTAGCGCTGCAAAATAAAATTTACTCTTATATACACTCGTATTACTCTGTAAGCCGCCTGTCTAGAACCCTAACACTCTGTTTGTTAGTTTTTTTGGTAAAGAATTCTTAAGATTTTAAAGTGAGTTTACTTAAGAAAATATAGTAACTATCTCATTTTATGTTTGTGAGTTGGTAAGAAAAATAAAAGAAAATATATTAAAGTATATTGTTATTATTATACCCTTGTATTTTTTTTAAAATAAAAATTGCTATCAATTATAAAAAAATAATTTTCCAAATATTTCATTTATTATGTCAAATTGAATTTCATAGTATGCCATCTTTTAAAAGCCAAATTTATATCAATAGATATTAGTATCGATATTAGTATTTACACAACATATTATTAAGAATAAAAATAAATGAAGTAGTATTATAAATATTATGTTATAAAAACTATTTAATGCATTATGATTATTTTTAATTTAGTTATTATTGTTTTTATAGATCAGACTTAAAAAAATTTTTAATTCAAAAGTATAATTTATGGGTATATATATCGTTGAAATTGTACATATAAGTAAGCTAACATATATCGTTATTTAAATAAAAGTGATTAATTTTTTTTTTAAAATATATATAAACTCAAATAAAAGTTTTAGTTATATATATATAAATTATTTAATTTTCTTGAAATTTTGACATTCACTTTGGTAAATATATATATAAATAGATAATTTAATAGTTTATAATTTATATTTCCTAAAATAAAATTATATTATTCATTTGATTTAACTCATGTTAATGAATAAACTATCTAAAAAAGTGTTACAAGTTATAATATTTTCTTTTTCTAAGCCTAGCATAATAACTTAAATTTGTAAATTGACTTCCAAAAATAAGTTAAAGTTTTCTTCTCCTAAACTAAGAAAATATAAAGTAACATAACACCATAATCACCTATTTTTGAATTTTCATTTTGAAGTAAATTTATTTTATTTTTAATGATGTCAAAATGAATGTTGTAAATTACATACAGAATACTGCTATTTTAAAATTTTGAAAATTTAGAATTTTTTTTATTATAATTTAAATTTTTACATTTTAAAATTTTAATCTAATAGTGCTCAAAAATATTTATAATTTTGGGGTTGAGAAAATAATAGATAGTATGATAGCAAGAATAATTGGTTAGAGAGAGAGGAACCACAATGCGAAAAAAGGGATGCGCATCCCTATACTTATTTTATTCTAATTGATATAAAAATAAATGTTATAAATTAAATATAAATTTGATGTCAAAAATATTTTTAAGATGGAGAAAATAATAAATACTCTATCCGTCTAAAAAAATGAGTTTAGGTACTCTTTTTTTATTCAAAAGTAAATACATAAATACATAAATAAATAAAAGTATATAGTGTATGTTTAAAAAAAAAAATAGGAAGACTCATATATTTTGTGACTCAGCATTTTTCTCTTAATTTTTTTTTAATTTATGAATTTTATATGTTTAATCAATATTTTGTGATAAAGAAAGTAATATAATAATATAAACATTTTGTTAAAACAAAAAGGATAGAATGTATGGTCATAAAGTCTGGAGAAGCTATAAGGCAAAAGACCAGCAAGAGGCACGGCACACAATGTTTTGAGATTAATTGTAAGAGCAGTTCGAGTTTCCATCGTTTCTACTCTTGGTGGTGTTAAAAGGCTAGATGCAGTGTTTTTAAAATTGATAAACCGACTAAGGCAGTAGATGAATGACTTAACATAGACAGTCCTAATCGGATATTAATCAGACATAAGCGAAGATTAATCGGTCTTACACGCTCAATTTACCTAGACAGTAGAGGATCTTCTAGTATTAATTCAATGATTTAGAACCGTCTGTGTAGATGAAGAAGGCGTCTTTAGATTAACTGTTGAAGTCTTAAGAAATTTCATCTGTTGTTCAGATATTGACAACATCCATGCTAACTTATGGAGTCTTGTCCTCACTTTCAGGTGTATGGCTAACAGGGTTTTAAGAGGTTCTTTTTTTAGAGTAGATTCACTTATCTTTTCAATGTTAATATTTTCATTCCACAAAAATAATCTCGTTTAAAATTTTATGTATGTTAAGGAGATATTTTTCCTTATAAATTTACCGTTAGATGCTATAAGTTGGTTGGTTTAATACTTAAGGTATGATCATAAAATTTTGATTGTTAATTTGAGGTTGTTAGATCATTTTATGCACAATTTATAACACACATGCTTACATGGCATGCCAAGTAGAAATTCTAATGTTAAAGGAGTTCAAATTAAAAAATATTTTTTTCAAATTTGTTATAAATTCAAAATAAAAAATAAATTGTCAAAAATATGTAATATATAGAAAATAAATAAATAAATAAATTTTAATATATTTCGTAATGTGGTCAGCTACATGAAAATGGAAGAAAAATTAATTAACAAGTAAAAAGAAAAACCAAGTCATTTAATTAAAATAGAGAGCGTATAAGATAGTAAATGGGTATTTATATCATATATTCAATTTAATTTAAAATTTTTAATTAAATAATAAATTATATTTATTTTGATTTAATCTTATTTCACTTATAAATGAAATATGTAACAAATTAAAGAAAAAATGTAAAAAAAAAAGCAACAAATGATTTATATTAAAGGATAAATTAAAATTTACCACCTATTGTTTTACACAAATTGCATCAACTCACCTTAAGTTTAAAAATGAATATTTAACCACCTGTAATTTCTAAAATCAAACAAACTCTCTCGTACAACTAAAACCGTTATAACGGCGTTAATGAGGACAGTCAAATTACCTTTTGCCCTATAGTATGTACAAACATATATAAATGAATTTTGGCTGAATAACAAATCTATCCCTTCAAGTCGTACATGAATTTCAAAATTGTCCTTTAACTTTTCAAAATTACACTTCGCTGCCTCCAAGTGCAAAGCATGTATAGGATAAAGCTTTTACTTCATTAAAAAAATAATTATTTCGGAAGATAAATAAATTTTATAAAATTAACTCAAAAGTATAGAAAATTGAGTTAAAATTATCAAAAATAATCAAAAGTGTAAGAAAAACTAACTAAAATTTCAGAAAAAAAATTATCAAAATTTTAATTAAATTTCAGAAAATTATTAAATTTCAGAAAATAATTAAATTAAAAAAAAAAACTAAAAAGAGGTCCTCATGTCTACCTCTTAATTGTTTCTTCCTGAACAAATTTTATGAACCTCAGAACAAATTTTATTCCAAAAAAAAAACAAAAATAGTAAGGAAAATGACTACAAAAAAATATTCTAGGACTAAACCAAACAGGAAATTTAGACGGAAAATTTAATCAAATAAAACCAAACCCCAAAATATTTATTTAAGAAACAAATACATATACTTCCTCAGATAGACATTGCTGCCCTTCTGCTCCACACTTGGGAAGATAAAGCTCTTTGAATTCAATCCGAACCCGAAAATTTTGTCCCCAAATCAAGAACCCATATCCCTAACTCATCGAATTTAATCTAACTTTAATAACGGAGGATTAATGTTTGACAGAGAAGACCCCATCAAGTGCCAAAGATTGTGGTGCCAATGATACATGTCGACAGATTTAAAGCTTTCTCTTCTTGTGATGCTCCTCTACGTGATGATCCACCTAGTGCGACTGTCCTTCATTGCCCAATCTTTCATTAGAGGAACACATCTGGTGTAAATTACTTCTAATTTTTTTAAATTTTTTTTTTTTTTAAATATTCTTAGATCTGTTCACGTAATTAGATATGAATTTTTGGTTTGATGATGAAGAAAATTATTATTACTTGTGATAGAGTTGTCAGGGAATGACGACGGGATGGATACGGATTTACATGGGGATGAATGATTCCGTACCAAATTGTTAGAGATTTGATGCTGTGGTGGAGATTGTTTTTTAATTATTTTTTTAACATAATGAAAAGATAGTGGTGTTGCAGAAAAATAATCTGGCAATGAAATTTTTTTTTCTGTTCAAGAAAACCTCCACCTGCATTGAACTAATCCCAAAAAAAAAGATGAAGTTGGCCCACCTAACCTTGAACATCATGTTGGAACACCGAACAAAAATGGAAACTCCATCTGGATCTCAAAATTTCCACACACTGTTATTGTTGCAATACCAGACATGCACGTTGTCACCATTCCCCTGAAACGGATGATGATGAAGGAAAAAAGGATAAATTGGACGATTTCGAATTGAAGAGGAATTTCAGGGGCATTGAAGAATCCTGTTATAGTGTTAATGAGATGGGGATTGAGTTTTTAGTTCTTTGGATATAGGTCGGGTACCATATATGAAAACGGGTTTTGAGTCATGTCATGTCACATATTCACATCTTTTACGTACACATTGGCATTCCACGTCATTTTGCCATTAATATATTAAAGGATATGACGAATTTTTATTTTTTTTGATAACAAAAACATAATTTAGTGACTTAATTGTAATTTTATTTTAATCCAATAATGATTTTGTTATTCGACTCATAGTTAAGTGACTATGAAATCATTTAATTCTATGAAATATTATATTCCCTCTGTCCAACTTGTATTGTCTTAAAAAAAATTTTTGTTTTGTCCAAATTTATTTGTCTTCTTTCCTTTTCATTACTATTTTTGTTGTCTTTTTCTTATTTTACTCATACTCTTTATTAGAAAATGATAAATATTTTTTTTTTAAAAATAAAAGAGTCATTACTCCACTTAACTATTCATTTCTAGCTAATTTTTCTTTCTACCACTTACTTATAAATGATGAAGGGTATTTTATATAATTTTATTTTTCTCTATTTTTTAATTACGTCAATATAAATTGGACAGAGTGAATAGTTTATTTGGATGTCACGTGTGAAAAAAGACATAACCGCTTCGAAGATCAATCAATTTAGACAACACACACTCAAAATAATACTGAAATAGAGCAGCTATTAAAAGGGTCTAATATGAGTTCATTAAACACGATTAGCACAGTATACGAAAAGTTGTCATTCATTCATTCATTAAAGTTACTTCACCTACACTTTCATCACATTATGCTTCTATTAAGAAGATTTAAAAAACTCATTGCTTGGATATGTTGGACCCCTTTGAGCACCAAAATAGAATTAAGGAGTGGAGAGGGAATGATGATTATCCACTAATAAATACATAACTAAGGATATATGTGGGAGGTCTATTATTGTAAGTTGGAATTTTAGATATTCCAATTAGAACTTCGTCATATAGAGTCTCGGAATTCACCAATTTCTCATATATTTTATACTCAGTTGAATGTATCGAAGAACCATTTCGAATGATCATGCTTATGATAATTCTTAAAAAGTAATATCAACAGACATAATGGTAAAGAGCTTTAACCCACTTCTATGACTGATCGAGCAAGGTTTGCTTGCAAGGCTTATCATGTTAAATAAGAATGAATATGTATAACTGTCTCAACGAAACAATCATATAACACCAGTACAAAAAAAAAAAGAAAAAAAAAGAAAGGGGGAAACAAACATGTATTAATGAAATTTATATATGAGTGAATAAATTATACTTTCTTTAGTTTAAATTTCTATAAATTCCACATTATTCTCTTTATTACGATTTTCGCCACATCATTCAACTGTCTTGAAGTTCTCTCATACAGTCCTATAATATAAAATGACCTTGCATTGGAATTGGAACTAAAACTCTCAAAATCATCCTAAGGTTTTGAAATGAAACCCTTAACTCAACAACTTGAAGTAAAAAGACTAAAATGTCCTCATGCCTCAAAACCCTAAATCCAGATAACCAAAAAACTCAATAACAAACCTAATTTCTCCACCAGCCAATTAATATTCATCATGGGGTAATAAGAATCCTAAAATACTCTAGAGGGTATAGTTTTAAAGAATTTTAAAATAATAATTTTCTTAAGTAAAACTATTTTCAAAAATGCTTAATAAAGAGCCAAAAATAACTTTTCATAGATAAATAATGAATTTAGATCCACCATAATTTTTATAGGTCTCTATTGACCTAAACTAGTCTATAATTTTATCATAAGTATATGTCAATGTCCGTTGATTGTCAACCCTAATCGTCTTACACCCTAAATAGAACTAAGACTCTTGATAGTTGGTACCTAAAACACGGACAATATGATGGGATTGTGAACTCATTTCCCTATTTGATACTTAAGTATCAAGACAATGAGATACCAACAATTAGTTCTTTCTTAGGGAGTGTGTATGAATATGTTGTGTACTTACTGACCATGAATAAGGTTTAATATAATAGTACGTAACTTGATATCAAAGCTCAGGAATTAACGTGAGGCGGTGCCCTTGTAGAGTCTGTATCAGATTTGTTTGGGCCTCATAGAGCCCTTGTCTGACTGCATGATTTATCTGGACATATATATTTACTCTAATCCAAAGATATAGCGGATTGGAGTTGCGTATCACTTTAACCATCACTAGGGTTACACATGTGAGTTGTCCGACCGGGGGATTATCCACCCGACCAGTAATACCATTTGTTTGAGTAGTTGCAATCATTCGGTCGGCATAACCGTTAGTTTGTCTATGTCCAATCCTAGCTAGGGTTTGATGAAAGCCTAAACCTAGTACATTTTAGGTCGGACTCTAACAATGCCCACCCAGCCCAGAGGTCTACTTTAGTGAGCATGTGAGGTGAAGCTTAATTGCGTTGTGATTAGCACTAGTGGTAACATTTCAGGCACATGAATGGGTTGTCCATTTTGTTAGCTTACGGAAGTGCATACCCCTTGATCTCGGGCTGTTTTAGATAGTGTTCTTAGCGTTTTGGCTCCCCTGCTGTTTAGTTAACCGATTAAGGCTGCCAAGAGATGATCCGATTGTAAGTTAAGCTTATATTGGGGTAAGCTGCTGATGGAGCCATAGCCTATAACCTTGGGGGATTGCATCCCTATTCGAGGGTAAAACTGACTAGGCTAGCTAGTTCTCGGTCTAACAACTCGGTCTGTACCTCGTCTGTATGGTCGAACAACTTTAGTGGTCGGGGTGACCGAGTCAACTTATACATTCAATTCGATTCGCTCCATTTGAGTTGTGGCAGTCGGGGTGACCTAATTCGCTTAATTTATGTTCGCATGGGAATTAGGTCTAGCGTGCTTGACGGGCATATGGTGTTGTATACCCTTTAGTTATTGTTTGTTAACCCCCCAACCGTTTGATCTAACCATTTTGTAAGATTAAATATGGGCCATCGGATTAGGGAAGTGTAAGAATCTTCTTTGCAAATATTTCGCCTTGTTCTTTACTTACCGTCCGAAGAGATCAAAGAAAGGCAGAGCTAGAGTTATTTTGTGCATTCTAAACCACCAAACGCTAAGCCAGCTTTAAATAAGCATCTTAACTTTAGCCAGGGCTGGGCCAGAAGGCAATAGGTTGGGTCCTCCCACGTCCATTTTTCGTTAGGGCGGAAGGCCAAGAAAGAGCCAGCAGACATAATTCTGGATTTGAAGGAGGATGAAGCTCGCTCATATGAGGTAAACAGTAGGGAAGTCCAAGAGCTGGCGGATGGCAAAGGAGGAGTGGAAGAGCCGAGTGACTCTTATTATGCCGAGTACCGCACCTATAGCGCATGTGACATGCGTTCAGTAATTAAAGTGGATGTTATGCACGCTTTCGAAGAGACCAACGAGCTTCCCAAAGGATATGATGTCAAGAGACCGAAGGCTAACCAATCCACCTCAACCATCAAAACATATGATCTATACGATTATGCCTCTCATGAGTTAAGCTAAAATTTGTTGTTTGAGATGCACATATGAAATAATAAATAACATCAAAATTTTGACAAATTTTGTTTAGGAGTCATAGGTTGACAAAAAAAAAAAACCTAGACTACAAATTGAAACATTTTAAATATTGGGATACAAACTGTGGATATAGTTAGGGATGAAAAATAACATTTACTCTATTTCTAAGCGTCCCAACAATTCTGAATCCATATCCATGTTATGAAGCGCAGGGAGGCTTTTGTAACTATTTTTGATGAAACCTATAACTTTAGTTAAAATTTCAATTTTTTCCTACTCATGTACAATTCTCTTATCGTTAAAATTCTTTCACAACTCTAATTCATCGATTGATAGTAATCTACCACAACCAAAACAGTCCTATTATTTTCCTA
>JAUMHB010032417.1:0-13841 GCA_032359685.1 Pittosporum tobira | reverse complement strand
CCCCCCCCCCCCGCAGCTCTCCCAACATAATCTACTCCATCTAAGGCTCGAACTCGAGACCTCAGATGGGGAATCAGACTCCTTATCCATCCAACCCAAACTATGTGTGGATGATCTTGCCTTGGTTGACTACTGGTGGCATGTTTGTGAAGGTTATTGTAACTGATTATAGCTTATTTTCAAAAGTCAACTACCTTAAAATTAGTTATTTTTATTATTTTTAAAAAAATTATAGGTTAAGTACAACCTATTTTGTCAACTTATTTGAAAAAATTAGTCAATAGGTGTTTTTTTCAGTTTATAACTTATTCTAGTTATAAAATAAATTTTAATCTGTTTTGAAATAAGTTGAGTCAAACATTGGGCTCTTTCTCTTTTCCTCTCTATTTTTCTCTCTAGCTTGCAAGGAAATGAACTTAATACTCTCTCCTCAAAGTGGTTGGCCACTCCATATGTGGAGTGGAGATTTTTTTTTTTCTTTCTTTGTCAATTTATAGATGGTCAATTTATTTCAATTAATCACCCTTATTTTGACACTTAGCTTAACACTTGTCTCTTTCCTTTGATCTCTTGCATAATAGCTTGCTAAGTAGCTTGGCTTCTTGAAGAAGCCATTGACCTTCAAAAGCCATAATGGACAATTCACTTCTAAACTTTTTCAAATTTACATTTCCCCCCCCCAAATTTTTTTGATAAATACTTTGGCCATCCCCTAAAAGTTTGATAAACCTTAAACCAATGTTTATCATGGTATAAGGAATTTTGAATTGCTCCTTCATTCATTTATTCACTTGGAAGAATTTTAGTGTAACACCCAAAATACAATTGTGGTTCTTGGTTCTAATTTTCCAAAATAAAATTCACTAATAAAATTCACTAAAACAAATATTAGCAATAATTACCATTCATTCATGAAATCCTTACAAAATTCATTAATTTACATGATCCCTTATTTTCTTAATTTTCTAGGGTATTACACGCTTTATGCTATTTTTGCAATACGAAAAATTGCAGGAGAAAATAAATAAATACAATTAGGCATTCAACTGAAAAAGAAAAAGATTACATATAAATATTTTCACCTTTAATATATATATATATATATATATATATATATACACACACACACACAATTGAGTCAAAATTACATTTTTTAAAACTAATTTGACCAATGTGGATTTTAAAACAAAATTACGAATTTTAAGATCAATATTTTTACAACACTAAGTACAATAATTGTAGTAGTCTCATACGTACTATGACATTTCAAATAGGATTGAGAGAAAAATCAAAATAATTCGAAATCGCACCAACTATCACTAAAATTGCACAAAAATAACTCTATCATTAGTTATGATATTGGAAATGAGATTTGGATGTAAAACCGCAACCCCTAATGATTTACGTGCAATTTTTTAATATTTCGCACCACATACAATTGCATCGTACCAATTCTTAATAATATAATAATATTATTAATTTTATCCTTAATACGATATTATTTTAATCTTATATAAAGAATATACCTTAAATTAACAATAAACCATATCTTTCATTTCCTTTTTAACCTTCATATCATAAACTTTAGTATATATTTTCATACATATTAGAAAAAATAAACATTTTAAAAATATTTTTTTAATATTTTATTAATTTTAACTTTAAATCTTAACTTTAAAATGTTGAACGATAAATAATGTCAAATCACTATTAAAATATATTTCAAACGGATTAAATATATACTAATAAATAAATTAAAACCATACCAACTCACAATTCAATAAATCTCAATACTCTCTCACTCTCATAAAAATTGTAATATTTAATTTTTTTAGATATTTCATAAAAATTATAATTTCTCTTTTTGAAAAAATTAATAATGTAAATTATCTAAATTATTATTACTTTATCAAATATAGTCTATCACTTTAATTATTATTTTCTTATTTAAAATTATAATATTAATACTATATCCCATCACTTCAATCTATTTTAGCTTTTAAAATTATAATATTATTATTTTAATTACTATTATTTTTTTAAAATTATAATATTAAATAAAATTTAAATTTAAAAAAAATTAAAATATTATAATATTTTCGAAACGGATGGAATATAATTTCGGTTGCGATTTGTACTCAAAACTCTATCGAAAACATAAATTGCGAAATCCGAAGTGAAAATAAATAACCTTAAAGTACGATTTTACACCGTTAATTCGTTCGTTGGATCAGAAAAAAATCAATGAACGGTCTAGATTTTCTTAAGAGCCGGTAAGGAAAATTCTCTAGCGGCTCAAGTAAGTAAAAACTGGAAGTGCAACTTTGCAACTTCGCTACTTTCATAAACCCCCCCTCCCGATTTTCTCTCTCTACAACTTCCCATTCTATATGCATAACCTTGACGGCCACTGAGTTGCTGCTCGTGATCCAGGGTCTGTGGCTGCTTTAATTAGTGAAGATTTTATCTAGGGTTTGAATTATTGTGTTCTTTAATTTCTCATTAGGTTAATTTTGAGTTTCAGATTGGCTTGAAGTCTTCTTCTAAAGATTTCTTCGCGGTGCGTGATTTTTAGTTTTGTGCCTGCGCTCTTAACAATTTATAAGAATTCTCATTCAATCGTTTGTATTTACTCCATCCGAATCCCACTTCGCTGAGAAATTTCCGCCCTTTGGGACTCAGGGTAATTAGGGTTTTACTGTTCTGCTATCAGGTATCACAGTTTTCTTCTTTAAATTCCAAAATTAGAGGTACTCTTTGAGTCAATTTGCAGAATCCTAGAATTCAAAATTGATACGAATTTATTCCATTCTAGTACAAGCTTCTGTAAAATAAGTATAAAGTTCTGATTTTGAATTCTAAGACTCGGATTGACTTATGTATCTCTGGGGAGTAAAAATTGGATTCCAAGAAGTTGGAACAATCTGAAGTTTATTAGTTGCATAATAAACTATGTATTCATTTTAAAAAGATTAATTTTTTGACTATAACTAAGGTGATATAAATAACATGTGGTATGGGATTTAATTTAGCAGTAGTTTCATGCGCATGAACGCAATTAAGTTTCTGATACCCAGTGCTAATTACTTGGGCAGTAGAAGAATTTGAGTTCCTTTGGTGAATACCATATGGCAAAGAAGGATAGGTTCCCAGAAGGATATTATGACTCCGAAGGATCTGGTAGCTCAGGACGAATTGATGCTGAAATTGCTGCTTCTGAAAACTCAAGTGCTCCTAAGAGGAAATGGATTACGTTGAATCCCTCCTTGCATAATGGCTTTGGTGTACCGATTCGAGTCCTGCCACTGTCAACGATGTCACTGCATGAAAGAGATGATTTAGTACTTGGTTTGAGAGCTGAACTTGAACAGATTCGGGTCGCACAGAAGAGAATGGAGTCACAGAGGACAAATCCTATTACTTTGTCATCATCTAGTGGCATTCTTAGTTCTAGTGATGATCAAAATTTACTACCAGTTGGGAATTCTAGGACATCATTAGCATTGACTGGTGGACCTGGAAAAAAATTGAATCCTGCAAGTAATAAGGCACGTGGCTGGAGTCGGGGAACTTCAGGGAGATTTCAGTCTGTGAAACAGCCTTTAGCTCCGTGCTCTTCGAATTCAATTCTGATGAACCAGTGTGAGAATTTGTTGAAGAAGTTGATTTTACACAATTATGGTTGGGTCTTTGACAAACCTGTTGATCCAGTAAAGTTGAACCTTCCAGATTATTTTGATGTTATTAAGAATCCAATGGATTTGGGGACCATAAAAAAGAAAATTGCTTCATGCCAGTACTCAACTCCACTGGAATTTCTTGCCGATGTTAGGCTTACCTTCACTAATGCCATGAAATACAATCCTGCTGGTACTGATGTCCACATCATGGCTGATGCACTTAGTAAATTTTTTGAGGTCAGATGGAAGCTTATTGAGAAGAAGCTCTCCGTAAATGTTCCTCAACCATTGCCAGAGGTATCAGGCCTTCACGTAGAAACAGATAATGTTAAACCAATACCTCCCTCAAAAAAGAGAAAAATTTCTGGGAAACAACAAAAACTTCTGCCTCAGCCCCCTAAACGAATAATGACAGCCGATGAGAAACATAAACTAGGCGGAGAGTTGGAATCTCTATCTGGAGATTTGCCTGATAATATCATCGAGTTTCTGAAGGAACAAAGTTCCAAAGCAGGGGAGGATGAGATTTTAATCGATATCGATGTTCTCAGTGACGATACCTTGTTCAAATTACAAAAACTATTAGATGATTACCGGAATGAGAAACAGAACCATGCAAGAGATGAACCTTGTGAGATAGAGGTATGATATTGTTTCCCTCTTATCTTCTCATAGAAAAGAGAAGACCTGCTATGTAAATTTTATTTCAAACAGATACAGTGATCCTCTTATTTCCCTTACAGCTACTAAATGAATCTGGGCTTAGCAACTCATCCATGCAGTTGTACAAAGGTTAATATCAAGTTCAGATCTGTCCCCATATACCAAGAATCTACAATGCATGTCAAGCCTTCACATCAACTGATATTTTTTCTCTTATAATACAACTATAGGGAATGAACTAGCAGATGAGGATGTTGATATCGGTGGAAATGAGCTTCATGTCACAAGCTGTCCTCCCGTTGAGATACAAAAGGATCCAGGTCATAAAAGCAACAAATGTATTAGCCCACGAAGCTCCAGTGGTAATACGGATTGGTCATCTTATTTTAACCATGCCTGGTCATTGCTTTTGGTTTTTATAATTGTGTTTCTGTGATTTCAGATATTGGTGGACAAACTATACTCATGATCTTATCTTCACCACTTAAAATTTGATTTTATATCTTATTTCTAATTTATCGAAATCTACCTATTAAAAAAAAAAAATCGTCTTTGATTGTGACTCAAATATACTTTGGAACACATCATTCACTCTTTGGCTTTATGGGCCTGCCACATCTAGTGTAGAAATCCTGTTTAACTACTACTTCTTTAACGACTTTCCTTCCCTTTCCTTACAGTTTATATAAAGTATTCACAGCTCCCAAGTATCTTTGTAAATTTTAACATGCTGCATGACATCTTGTTGTGTGTTATTGTTGTTGACATTTTTTTGTTCGTTTGCATAAGACACACTTAGATACACATTTTTAACACATATTTTCCAGTATTGAACTTTAAATACTAAAATTTATTGAAAAAATTATGTCATATTATTTTCCATGCAAAGCGTAATATTTAAAAAACAAAAGAAAAGAAAACTCTTTGAAGGACGGATGGGGAATGATTATATCATGAAAATGATAGATTTTTTTTGTTATTTTTATTTTTATAACAATTATCTTCAGAATGTTGGATTCTTGTTAATAACTTATCTTTTCTTAATTTTGTGGGGTATAAATAAATAGTTTTGCAGATTTTAATTTTCTTTGAATGGGAGACTAGGAGGCAGATAAATAACTCCTAGAATACATTATAAGTGGAAAAAGGTTAAACTAAGTCGTTAGTGGAGTACAACGCGGAAGCCTATAGAACTTAGGAAAGATGCACTTTTCCATAACAAATGATAAAGCAGATAAGGCTTGTTGAAAATTCTGGCACTCCTCCGTGTCCCAAACAAAGAATGTAAAGAGCCATACTTTCAAAAGATTAAAGAATTCTTGCTTCTAGCAAAGAAGTTAAAGCTAATTCCAGTGTTTAGTACAAAAGTAGCAAAGCATCATAAAAATTTCAGAAAGAAGCTTTTATTCTTAGAAGTAAAAATTACATGAAGAAGCTAAACATTTGAGTAACTGAAATTAGTCAAATGCCTCCGAGACTACAATGGTAAATAAAAGTGGAAAACTTAAAAATGTACTACCTACATGTAGTAAAATTGCTAAATAAATTTACTTTTGTTTTCTTTTAAACCTTGGAGGAAACACCCTTCACCTCCTGAACCACCCAGGTGACCAAATCAAGGCTGTGGAAGGCCGATTAGGCTTAGGCGATCACTTGTACTGATTTTAGAACACTACTAATTCATATAAGATTGTCAAATTCAATTGCAATCCTAAATTTCACTTACAATCCAAAAAGGCAACTCCATAATGTTCACGCTTTAGAACAATGATGAAAAAGGTGGGAATGAGTCTCGCTTCTGGTATACACAAGACAAATGTTTAGAGAAATAAGTTTTTTGAGATCTAATCAATTGAAAGAAATTATTAGTGTTCATCCTAGTAAGATTTTTTAAGAAGCATTTTCCTTCTACATATGGGAGCCTAACGGGAACAAGATTACAAGATATGGTTGTTATGTGTCCATGATCCAGTTGATTGTCCACTCGATTTGAATGGAACCATTAACTTGTTATATGGTGTTTGGCTATGTAAGCATTTCATTTTTAATGAACTCAGTAAGAACTGTAAGAAAGTACAGATAACTTTTTTAGAAAAAGAATTGCAAGGACGTACATCATTTTGCTCCAAGGTTGAATTCTTCTGATTTTTATGAAATGACATGGTTTAATGGTTTTACTTGTCATTTTCTAAATGAGGTAATTCAGAATTGGAGTTTGCATATCAAAATACTCTTCAAAATGTAATTGGCTCAATATAAAATTTAGGGGACAGCCAAAAGTGCTCTTAGCCCTCAGATTCGTTGTCCATTGGATTAAAACAAATGGGGCCTTACACCAACCCCCGTTCATGAAAAAAGAATCTATAAGTTGGATTGTGATGGTGACTAAGGAAATACTCCTAAGGCAAAAATACTAAAATGGTCCTTGTACTCTTGGTTAGGATTTATTTTAGTGCACGGACTTTTTTTTTTTCTTTTTTTCCTTTTAATCAATATGATCGACTATGCAACCTAGGATCATTTTAGTCCAAATTTTCAATTTAGCACGTTGGATTTGCTGTTGTGGCATGCTATAATGTTAATTATGTGATTAAGTCCATAACATAGAAGTATTTGGGGCTCATATTAACATTACACCATACCACACTAGAAAGTTCCACATGCTAATTTGAAAAATAGGACTAAAATGATCCTCAATGATAATGTATGAGGATCATTTTAATAAGAAAAGAGTAACAGAAAGCAGGAAGCACCTACTTCTGTCAAAATGAAAAGCAGTGAGGTCGTTTGTGCCCTACGACGAGTAGGCCACTGACTCTGAGCTAGATTGTTTGTTAGCAAAAGGAGAGGACCAAAATGAAACCTAATCAAGAGTACAAGGACCATTTTAGTATTTTTTGCCTTTCTCCTAAGATCCTACTATAGGTAATATGACTCATCCCCGATTCTATATACAACAGCGAGGACATAGATGCCATAATAAGGGTAGACATTTGATCCCCTTGTGGAGCAAGCTCTCTTAGAAGCCTTTAAATCTACTTGTTAAATTTATGGAGAAATTACTTCTAATGGTATTGGGTCACATTTCTTCAGTAACAAAGGCACTCACTCCATCTGCTAAACACATTGGAAGTGTGGAATTTGGATATTTGGATGATATTATAGTTAATTTATTCTGCTAAGTACCTGATTTTTTTTGTTTGTGCGATCTGGGATGCTGGAATTTGTTCATTTGGATTATGTGTTGTTAGTGTATTTTTTGTATTATGGTGGTACCATTGTCATGATTACTTGATTGAATTGCTTTAGCTTTATTTTTTTGCACTATATGTCTATACAGATTCAGATTCTAGCAGTTCTTCTGATGGTGAATCAGATATTGGTAAAGCTTCTAACTCAGTAAAGCTATCAAAGGTACGCAATGACTTCATTGAGTTGTTGCTCAATGGGTTTTAATGTTATCCATAGTAGATCTGCTTAGCTTACTTTATTACTGTCAAATGCAGGACGATTCTGATCATGGAGCAGATTTGGATGGAAATGCAGGTGTTGCTGACTTGGTAGATGGAAATCGTGAGTGCTTTCTGATATTTTTTTATATTGTTTCGTCCATGAAGGTCTGGTCTTGTGTAAATTGTGAAATATTGGCCCATCTCTGACAGTTAGTTTGACTTGTATGCTTACATTTGGATTCATTGTTTGCCTACCCCAACTAGTTTAGGATAACTGGTGTTGTTGGCTTGGACATGACTTTTGTGTGCCTTGTTATTGCTGTGCTGTGTCATCTGTCCTTTTCTTTGGCATTTCTGTCGGCCATCCTGAATTTTGACAAAATTGTCAATTTTTGTAAACATATATTTCTGCTGTAAATTCAGATTACTTGGATTAGCTAGAGAACATATTGTGGCACTTATTGATATTATGCTTGTTTCTGATTGGCGACAAGTTAAAGGTGTGGCTGTTTTATTATCTTTACCCTTAATAAGTTGCTTGACCATTGCATATGTTCATGGCTTGTCAGAAGCTGTCAGTGGTTTGGACCAACTTGACCAAACGTCTCAGCAAAAGCCTAACTCAGTTGAATCAGATTGCTGTCAGGATGGTGAGCACCAGACATGAAGACATTTCAATACTTTCTCTGTTCCACAAAAGGAGTCCCTTTTTGACTTCTTAAAGCCATAGTGGAAAATCCTAAAATTCAAGATTGATATGAATTCAGTTGATTTTTGTGAATATAGTTGTTAATTTGGTATTACAGTAAAAATTTGAAAGGTACCACTAGTTACAAAATTCATTATTTAAAACTTACTCGATTACATCCATGTTAAATTTTGGGATTTCGTGAATTGACTCAATGGAGTATCATTCCAAGTTGGAATTCTGTTGTCTCATTCATATCTCATTTACATTTTTAGGGGAAAGTGCTCCTATGGAAAGGCCAGTTTCTCCTGATAACAGGGCTGCTCTTTTGAAGATCCGATTTGCAGATACAATCTTAAAAGCTCGTGAAAAGACACTCAACCAGGTCGGTTATCAAAAATTGGGTTTGATTGTGAAATTCTATTTTCTCCAATCTATTTTTCCAGCAATTTCTTCCTTTGTCATGATGTCATACAATTTGATATTACTGAGAGAAGGGTGAAAAGGGGGATTCTGAGAGACTCCGGCTTGAGAGGGAAAAACTTGAGCTTCAGAAAAGGAAAGGTATAATTTATTAGTTTTCCATTTTCATTGTTTTTTTTTTTAATTCCATGCGTCTGAAAAAGATATTTGCTTAGTGTTTTTTCTTTCTTTTTTGTCAAAATACGTTTATTACACTGTTCAATAGAGAAAGCTCGGTTGCAAGCGGAAGCTAAGGCTGCAGAAGAAGCTAGGAAACGAGCAGAAGCTGAAGCTGCAGCAGAATCCAAGCGGCAAAGAGAGCTCGAGAGAGAAGCAGCTCGTGAGGCGTTGTTGAAGGTATATATGTTGTATGCAAAACAGATGCTCCCTCCGTATCACAAAAAGTCTCATTTGCACTTGTTTTGTTCCAGTCTCATTTTTAATGATGATAGTATAAAATGACACAACGTTCTTAGGCTGAAGAACACAATTTTGCTATCATGCTCCACCACTAACGAAACAATCACTGTATTAGGGCAAAGATTTCCTTTAAAGTAAACATTAGTGGTAAAGATGGATCAAAATTGTGCAAACAGGACTCTCTGTAGAACACAGGTAGCAGCATATAGCAGGTCAAGTTTTCTCGGTGATTCTCACTTTGTTTTCTGACCTTTTGTAGTTGGAAAAGACAGTAGAAATTGACGAGACTTCTCGGTTTCTTAAAGACTTGGAAATGCTAACGACAACTGTACATCCTGAACAATTACCACCAAATTCTGGGGACGAGACAAGCCCAGATCATCCGTCATTGGATGGGTTGGGCAGTTTCAAGTTTGGAGGAGGTAGTAATCCATTGGAACAACTTGGGCTTTTCATGAAAATGGATGAGGATGACGAAGAAGTTGAGCCACCTAGTACTACTCCTAAGGTTGTAGATGAGGATGTGGAGGAAGGAGAAATTGATTAGGTGTCTTTGTTACAAAATTGCATGCCAGAAACTTGGGTTCTTCTAAAAGAGACTTTCAGGTTTGGAAGTACAAAATGTTTGGAAAATTTTAGGAAATGTTAATGTAACTATTACATAAAGTAAATTTGGTATGAGTAGGTTTTTAGCGAATTCCTTGTGGTTAATTTTTGAGCGGAAGTTGACCATTTACATAGGAATATATTGGGTATTGGTCAATTGCTAAAGTTGACTGCTAGTGTTTAAACAAATCTCTTTTGTCCAATTATAACATTAAAAGGCTAGAATGTTAATTTAAAAAAATAAAATTAAAAATTACTAGCCGCATAAGTCCAATTGATACATAAATTTTTTGTCGACGAAACATTTTTTTTCTACAAATATATTTGTGGTTATCGCAAACTAGTTGACTAGTTGTTTTGAACTTCAAAAGCGAACCAATTTCTTATAATTCAAATACAATTTTTAATTATATAAAAAGTATTAATTATTTTATTTATTATTCTTCTATTACTCGTTTCCTCTTCTTATTTTCTTACTTTAGTATTTAGTCATTTATTTTCTTATTTGTTCTTCTAAAATTTCAAAAAGTACTTTGTTTTGGAGGAAGAAATGAGAAAATAAGAAAGATGAGGGGAAGAAGTGAGAAAATAAGAAAGATGAGGAGGGGACATGGATAATAAATGAGTTAAATTAATATTTTTCATGTAATTAAGAATGATATTTGAATTATATATATATATATATATATATGCAAACAGAGTTATGTATAGCTCCAAAATGATTGAACGGGGAATTAGACGTTCCGGATTTTTAGCACGTACAACCATAAAAGCGAGGACCAAAGCAAAACAGAAAGTATTAAGTATAGTTTCAAATAGTGAAATTTACCTTTTTCTGAAAGCGTGCTTTTCCTTGTCAATCCGGGGAAGCCTCCACCCTTTTGATTCATAAGAGAGTACAAATAGAGAGAATGTGGCCTGAAAGTGAATAAAAAAGGCTACTTCCTGATCTGTGAATGGTGGTGAATGCAAGGAAAAATATTTAAATATTAAATATTAAAAAAAAAAAAAAAAAAAAGGCAAACAAATTGAGATTTAACAAATAGGGATATGCAAATGTATTCATAGTTATTGGAGTAAAAGATTTATACTTTATTTTTTTCTATTTTATTATATATTATCAAAGCAACCACTTTTTATTTTATTTTATTGTCAAATATTGTCAAATCAACCATTGTTTACGTTGAATAATTGATAGGTAGTTGACAAATACAATGATTGTGATTTGTGAAAGTAAAAAATAAATGATTAAAGTATAAATTTACGAAAACACTTTCTAAAATTCTTTCAATTTTAAGATTCAAGAATGCTTAATTTCAAGAATACTAAAGTTTATCTTATTTATTTATTTTTATTAATTTTTTTTGAGGTTTTAGTATCTTCAAATGCTGTACTCCACTTGGTTATAGAGAGATCCTATTTCGTACACTGAGACTCGAATCCAGTCACCCTACTAAGTCCACTCAACTGAGTTGGGGTTGAAATGGAAACCCTAGTTCCGTCAATCCCAAACCTCCCTTTCTTCTTCACAATCTACTTAACAATTTATCTCACTGCACACCTCCTCGTTTTCAGAAGCTGGAGCTCCAAGCTACGACCCGAAGCAGCAAGCTGCCTAATCTCCTTCGCTCACGGCACACCAGCCGTATTCCTAGCCGTAAAAGCCATACTTTCCGATCAAAATTGTGGGTTTGCTTCAATCAACACCGATTACCAAACCCTTGTTCTTGATTACAGTATTGCTTACTTTTTAATGGATCTAACCCACTACTTCATTTACTACCCGACTGATATCCTCTTCATAGGCCACCATTTGGTCACACTCTTCGTCTTCGTCACATGCCGATTCGTAGTTTTCCATGGGGCTTTTGCAGTTCTAGGTCTTCTTATTATTGCTGAGGTCACCAGCTTTTGCCAGAACACATGGACTCTGGCCTGTGCAAGGAGGAAGGACTTGGAGTTTGCAGATAAGGTGTCTGCTTTCTTGTCTCCGTCATTTTATGCGCTTTATACTGTTGTTAGGGGTCTTGTTGGGCCATGGTTTGTTTATGAAATGGGTGCATTTTATTCGAGTGGGGCGGCGTCTAATGTTATCCCTAGTTGGGTTTGGGTTTCATGGATTATGGTTGTTGTTGCAGCGATAATTGTGAGTTTGTTGTGGATTACTAATCTTTGGGTGGAGTTGTATCGGGAAAGAACTCAAAAAATTGAGAAGAAAGTTAGATAGTAGATGTTTCTTGTATGCTTATTTCTTTTTGGAATCAATGGAAATCAATATATGTTATGTTCTCTTTTTTTTGTTAAAATTCCATTTTTGATGGATGTTTCTATGGTGGATGGTGTTTTACCTGTTTTTAGCTCGTGCTGTTGAGTTTGTTTTTGATGAAACTAATGTGTCATTCATGTTTGTGGTTGCATTATATTTCTAAACGGACTTACTGTTGGGTTCAATATGTTTAAAATTGAAGTGTATCTTTAGTAAATAGTCGCTCATTTCCAGAATTAGAGATACTATTTGAGTTTTTGGTCAATCCTAAAATTAAACAAATGATTAGAGGCTCAATTTTTTTTCTTTTGATCTAGTCAGTTTCCTGTTTGGTCATCTAGAAGATAAGAAATTTTGCCTAAATAATTATTTATGTGATACTCCCTCCATTCCAAAGTAAAAGAGCAAAATAGAGTTTTATTTTGTTACAAATTATAAGAGCAAAATAAATTTTAGAACACACTTTTACTTGAAATTTGATTGTTCTTGCACATGTCTCTTCCTCTACACTATCTTTCTAAAAGATCTTTCTAAAATCGCACAAGACTTATCAAATAATCTTTCACTTTGTAATCTTTGTGTTTGATCATTAAAACATATTTTACTCTTATATTTTAAATTTTGTATACAAAGTTTGCTAAAAAATGTCCAAAAATGAATATAAATTAAAACACAAGTGGATAATCTTTAAATAGTGACTTATAGCAATGTTTGATTCAGAAGGTTAAATATTTTTTTTAATATTCAACTTTTTAGCAAAATGCTCTTATATTTTGTGATGGAGAGAGCAATATAACATGAAAATTGTTGCTTTCTTTGAAGAGGGAAACCATAATATGTTCAAAATATAGTTATTATTTTTTTTCTCTTAACCAAAGATGAACACTTTATTTTTAGGTGACAAATGTTATAATAGTTTTTGTTTAGATTTGAGTCAATTGACTACCCCGAAAATGGATAATCTATGTTCTCATGTATAGGCGCAGAGAATGAGTTTTCGTTGGCAGGTTCTGTAGGTACGTTCTCTGGGAAGATTGGGGTGTTCTTACCAATATTCTGGTGGCATTTAACTGCTGATCTTTTAGTTTATTTATTATGCCGGGCTGTCACACTGAAGAAAAGTTTATCTAGGCATTTTTAAGATATTGCAGTCAACGCTTAAATATTAATCATGCATCTATATATATATATATATATATATAAAGCACAATCCTGTTTTTGGTTTGGTTCAATATGGTTCAATATTTTGCCACTGTTTCTAACTATTTTACCCTTTTGTTAAATGCATACAATTTATTATGTCAAGTGAACTGATCTTTCATTTATTTTATTTTAACAACATTACACTTATTTTAATATTTCATTTATTCGCTAATATTGGTGGGAGTCTTTTAGTTTTCCAGATTAGTTACAGAACTTTGAAACCCTTCATCTCCTTCTCTTTCTCTTTACCTCATGCGTGTTCTTTCTCTCTTTGTTCGGGCCGCCCCCCAGTTCATCTCTCTTCATACACCACATGGGAATTTTAATTCGCCAGCAATCACATAATGATTACTGATCAATTTGAAGAAACTCCAGCAAGTAAGAATTGATTTCTCTATCTA